>CATIWR010062270.1:0-11855 GCA_949677035.1 Omphalea diandra
AATGATTTCACTTAGGTTTAAAGATTGATCACTCTTCATGTAAATTGATTAGTTAATCCTTTTAGTTGGATTTCATTTGTCTACTTCCCTTGTTTTGGGCCTTAAAATTCTGGTTTTGTTGAGTGACGAAATCAAATTAACCTTTTCAATCTTAGTGGTTTTTAATTTTCAAGAATAGCTTTGGAAAGATATAATTATTTTTGTGAGGGAAATGTTGTAATTTGCCAAAAAAAGTTTTTTTTTTTGGGTGAAATTATATTCATTTAGTGTCAGTAAAAGATAAAGAATGGGATGCAAGAGATGCTTCTGTAAGCATAAATTTGTGATGACTTTACAACTTCTACTAGGTGGTTTTAAGAAGTCATGGAGTTGTAGTTTTATAATCGCAAAAAAAAATTCCATTCCATATTACTGGGCTATATATGAGCAAGCTGGTCCCTGTTATTCATCTAATTACTGTTATCTTGTTTACTATGTTGTTTTCAGTATTATTAATATGAATGCGTGCATGGTTTTGCCATAGGAGATTTTGAAATAGGGACTCTTTAGTTCCTTCTGCCTGTTATATATTTAGGAGGCTGACAATCAGGGTTTTAAATAACACTGGTACTTAACCGTTTGGCTGTTTCATGATGGATTTTGGGGAGAAAAATACATTATTTACATTGATTGATTAAGTGATTCATATGAAATTCTAAAAGCATGTATTTATGCTATTAAGGATCAAAGTGGATGTGGACGTTATACACTCCATTCTTGTTAACATAAAAACTGAAATTATAATATGAATTGATTAATTAATTTGTTGTTTTGTTGAGTTATTTTGATAATGGTCTAGAAATTTCCATGGCTACAGCAGCCATTTCAGAGTAATTTAATTTGATTCATCTTGAATTTGATTCACTTTTTCTGTTGCCGTTATTTATAAACCTACTGACAATGCCATGGGTTTCCTAAATAAATCTTCCATTGTTTCAGGGTATACTTTGTTAACCCCAGATATTTTTCAAAATTTATATCTTCTTATTTCAGCTATTGTATTAAAAGGTGGTGCACCTGCAGTATATTGTGGGAACATGTTCTTCTGAGGTGTGGACAGTCTCTTGAAATTGGTTTTTTTTGCAAATAGATGTCTGTGAAATTTATTTGAGAAACCTACACATGAAGTTTACTTCAGGTTAACGGTTAGCAAGATCAGTCATGTGGTGTTTGAGGACATGGCTTCCGTCATGTGGTTTTGGGTTTGAATTTTGATAATAATTAAACTGGACTTTAGTCTAGAAAGGGACTTCTCTTTTCTGCTAAATTTTGAAGTGAGTTTATTTCTTAAGCTAGGCATCTGATCAACTGCCATCTGTGGAGCTACCACAAAAAGTTCCTGAACTTTCTTTTTTTAGAAAAAGAAAAGAACATAGTCATATGATCAAAATTTGACAGTTGGCTGCCTATCAAGTTGGAACATGTGGGCAATCTGCTTTTGGTTAAAAAAAAAAAAGTTTATCTGTTTGTGTTATTGTTGTTATATCGTCTCCAATTGGAAGCTTGTGAAGGTTGTTTAAACACAGGTATTTGAGATGTGCTCAACTCAGGGGCCAGAAGTAGGTCTTTACTTCTTCAGGAAGGTGCCTCACTTCAGAATTCTTGTATGTGGAGGAGATGGTACTGTTGGTTGGGTTTTAACAGCCATAGAGAAGCAAAACTTTGTTTCTCCTCCACCTGTGGCTATTCTTCCTGCTGGAACTGGGAATGATCTGGCTAGAGTACTGTCATGGGGAGGTGGTCTGGGTTCAGTTGAGAGACAAGGAGGACTTTGCACATTATTACACCATATAGAGCATGCAGCAGTAACCATTCTTGATCGATGGAAGGTAGCTATTGTAAATCATCAGGGAAAGCAACTCCAATCACCTAAATTTATGAATAATTATCTTGGTAGGTAATCGGAAGTCTCAAGATAAGTATTAGTACATCTAAAATCTATTTTTCTCTCAATACATATCTCGGGTTGCCTTGGTATTTCTGGAACTATCTCAAACTGTTCTAATCAGTCTGTGGGTGTTTCCTTATTCATCATTTGGAACTAATCCTGTAAGACACATGTTTGGAATTTTGGGGTTGCTTGTTCATCTTTTTTTCCCTGTGTCATAATTATTCTTGAGAGTATAAATTGTGGAGGCACTTGTTTACAGGCGTTGGATGTGATGCGAAGGTTGCATTGGAAATCCACAATCTGCGGGAAGAAAATCCAGAGAAGTTTTATAACCAGGTAACTGCAAATTTTGGTTATGATGAAATGCAATTTGTTCTGCTAAAGATAAAACATGGTATTACCACCACCAAAGTTAACTTGAGTTTCTTGTTCAAGGCAATGCATTAGCGATTAAATTAGTTGGTCTCATTACCACATATGACCTTTGACATTTGCATGAGGAAATATCAAACATTAATTAAATAGGTCTAGGAGCTTTATGTTTATAAACATTTTAAGGCAATATGCTAAGGGAAGTCAATGCATTCTTCTACTTTATTATTTAATTGAAATATAGAGTACTGAAATCGCTAATTAATAAAAACTTGAAATTTGCGTCATATTGGTGTAAGAAAATAGGGGGACAATGTATGGATGATATGAGCAAGTAAAGTGGCATTTCAAATTTTACATATGTGCATCTATGTATGCAGAGATTGTGATATGTCCATGGTTGTTAAAAAAGCGTTTTGACTCGTACAATTTTATGAGTCAAATCTCTTAAATGAGTCAACAAGTGTATAAAATCGAAATAAAATCGCATTTGAACTCTCTAAAATCAATGAAATTGTTTTTACGATTTTATGTTTTTATGATTTTATGATTTTCGAACTCTTTGCTGGAACTAAGTATAAACTATTTTCAATTATCAGCCATTATTTAACACATTTCATATATGATTTATTTGTATATTTTGTATCGTTAACTTAAATGTGTGATGGACTTCAACTAATGTTTTTTTATGTATTCTAATATGAGATATGAATTTGAATTTCTTTTATGAATAAATTCTTTTATTATGATTTTCTTAATGTAATTTTGTGTATTAAATTTGCAAAATATTTTATTTATATTTTTACATATGTATGATTAATTTGTATACAAACATATTCATATTTTTATATATGTACAATTAGATTTTAAAGAGTATTTATTATATTGTAAAATCTTACGATTTTACAATACAAATTTATGAGTCATCTACTGATTCTAGATTAAAAAAGCGAGTTTGACAACCTTAGATATGTCTAGCATCATAATGAATTCATTGATGCGGGTGTGCCAAAAATATCTTACTGGTGAATTTCATTGATGTGGGTGTGCCAAAAATATCTTACTGGTGAATTTTATTGACATTCTCAGAAGGAAAAGAAAAGAAGAGAGTGAAAAGAGTTATAAAAAAAAAAGAAGAGTAAGATTATAGTATGTTTCATTTTGGTTGACTGGGAACATGCGCACATAGATGTGAACCTGGAAGATCTTTACGTAGTTGGTTAGCTTGTGATGTTTGGTTCTTTTGGTATAGTTGTTCTTTGTTCTCTGTTATCATACGTTCACCTGAAAACCTACTTACTTTCAAATTCAGTTGGCTGATTTTTTTTTTTTAAATATAACTGCAGTTTATGAACAAAGTTCTCTATGCAAGAGAAGGTGCTAGAAGTATAATGGATAGGACATTTGCAGATTTTCCATGGCAAGTTAGAGTGGAAGTGGATGGTGTTGACATAGAGGTCCCTGATGTTAGTACCTCACTCATCTCAAATTTATATTTTATGGAGAGTAAAAGCACTTTTGAAAATTTGCCAATGACTTGTGCAGCTTAAACATCTTGTAGTGATTATTTGATATTGTTACTGCAAGTTGCAACTAATTAGGAAAAATCAGCCTCAATTGTTTTGATTGAAGTAATTGAAAATTGTTAAGCTGCCTCTCTCTCTCTCTCTCTCTTAGTTTGTGTGTTCTCATAAAAATACTTCTCTAATGTTTCAAAACATGTCTTTTTGTCTCTTATCTTGTTTATGGCCCCACACTAAGGTAAGTCATCTTAGTTTTTCATTTCACCTACCTCCATGTTCAACAGACCTATTATTGCATTCTGAGGGATTGAAATGCGTCACTTTAAAAAGCCAGAACTCAATGGTTGTTTATGTTGAGCCTTTAGGACATTTGTTTATTACATAGGTTTACTCAGTCCCTATGACTACTAATTGGTTAGAAATTATTGATTTTGTTCTATACCTTTTTAGGATGTGGAGGGAGTACTTGTTGCAAACATTGGAAGCTATATGGGTGGTGTTGACCTGTGGCAGAACGAAGATGAATCCTATGAAAACTTTGAACCACAATCCATGCATGATAAGATACTAGAGGTTGTGAGCATTTCAGGAACATGGCACCTTGGGAAACTTCAGGTAAAATACCACAACAATGCCGTACTTGTGCATGTCGAACCGAACAGTAGTTTTCAAAGTTCTCAGAATTCTATTCCAGAAACAGAATGCTGAAATTCTCAGGTTTTCTTTCTGCCTAGTTGGTACTTCTCCAAGAGAAGTTCATTTCTAAATTTCTATCAAGTCCTAAAAAATGATTCAAGAAAATAAAATTCAAGGTCAATGCATTTAGACCACCTTGTTTTATGATATTAGTACCTGGAAGCAGACCCAGTTCTTGGTTCAACACTTAAAGTAGAAATTGCGTCTGTGCTTCTTTGCATCTTATTGCTTTGTTAGTCTTTTAGAAGAGTCCATGTTCCTTTCATTGGAGTAGAGAGCAAGGCTTCTTACTTAAAATTTCAGTCAAGTATGTTCGCTTTTATGTCTTTATCATTTTGACCTTTGACCTTAATGTTTGTGTGGGGGTAGGTGGGTCTTTCTCGTGCTCGAAGACTTGCACAAGGACGGTCAATAAAGATACAGCTTCTTGCTGCATTGCCTGTACAGGTTGATGGAGAGCCTTGGTTTCAGCAGCCATGTACTTTGGCTGTATCTCACCATGGGCAGGTTCTCTTTCTTTCACCCTGTTATTTCAATAATGGAAAATTGGATGTGCTAGATGCTCTGGTTATCTTGGTATTATACTCACTGATGCTCCATTTCTCAGACGTAGAGACACAAGTACTGCACTTTCTATTGTGATATTGTGTGCATACTATTTACGTTCTTTTTCATGATGTTAATTTTTATTGTCTACGATACTTTTTTAAATGTTCAACCATCGAGTTCAGAGGCCTTTAAGCACTTGAAATATGCTCAGTTTGTCATGGATACTTCATATCATATACAGTAGAAACTGTAAATTGGTGGTGCAACATTCCAGCGATGCATTTCGCGGAGACATTGTTGCACGTAGTCTTTACTATTTTAGACAAGGTCTGTTCTCACCCATTAGAGAGTAATGTATTGAAAGATTTGGTTGAAAATATTAATTTTTGTGTTACAATACCCAAAAATCAATTTCTGATGATGTTATAAGGGTCAAATGTTTTTATTGCTTTGAGTCCACATTTTGGACATCAATGTTTTAGCATCTACCTTTCCTGAAGCTTTATTTATTGAGCAATCCTGTGATGCTTATATAACCAATTTTAACTTGTCTGTTATTTAATGAGATAGTCTCAATTACTTGTGTAGGTTCTCTAAAGGAAAATTAAGCTAAAGATTTCAAATTTACAGACCTCAAAGGGGGGGGAATAATCTTTTTACATATCATTTACCTTGATGGTGCAAATGCCTTGTATATGAATGTTTATAGTATCTGTTGTTGATTGTTTAAAACCAATGATGTCATTCTTCTTTTCTAAATTCAAATCACTCGTGGTTGACCCTGTATGGGTCAGGTTGGGCAAGGATTGAGATCTTCTTATTTTTGGTAAATATGATTGATCATGTTCTAACCATTTATTTAGAAAATAAAATTTAAAATTTTTAGAAAATAGGGGTTACATATTAAAAATAAATCTCTCTCAATTTAAAATTTTTATAAAATAGTAAATCTCTCTCAATCTAAAATTTTTAGAAAATAGGGGTTACTTGTTAAGAATAAATCTTTCTCATGGCTTTTGAATTTAATGGTTCAAATCTTGCAAACATGATCAGTCATGTTTATTCAGACAGAAGAATCTCAATCAGTTTGACAAAGGAGGGAAATTGTGGCTTAACTTTTTAGATTAAGAGATTTATTTTGGCTTGATGTTTTCAAATTCTGCTTTCTGTTCTTGATGTCTGAGTTCATAGTTTTTGTTGTATATTAATTAGTAGATGTTTTAACCTATTCCTTTTTGCAGGCTTTTATGTTGAAGAGGGCAGCTGAGGAACCTCTTGGTCATGCAGCTGCCATAATCACTGATGTGCTTGAGAATGCTGAAACCAACCTTGTGATTAATGCTGCACAGAAGCGAGCACTTCTTCAAGAAATGGCACTAAGGCTAACATAGAGGTCATTTCTACTCAGTGCAGTTACATATTGTGGTTTCAGTGTCACTGCCTTACGAAAATGTGATGAATTTATGTTGCTGTTTGCATCTTTATGTAAAAAGCTTATAAGTTTTGGTGGTTAACGGTGTTTTTTAGCTGAGGCGTGTTTGTAAATGAACTCAATTCTAATTAATAGGTTTCCCCATGTTTAAATTTTACAGAAAGGGGAATTTTGGTTTGTTGTGGGAAAATACAGATAGATGACAGTAAAGAAAATCATATCTTCTATGTGTGCGCATTTGTGTGCTGGTTTGCAGACTGGAAAAATGATCTTTACGATCAAGCTGTGAGAACAGTTATTGTTAACGAGCGAGTATTTTCTACTGTTGTGTTTCTATAAGAAAATCTAATTTAAGATGACTAGTGTCATATATTACAAAGAGGTGTCAAGGTGATGTCTGCACCAATAGCTTTTGTAAAGATTGGTCTTACGATTATTACGTGCACACTTTGATTTAACCCTTATTTCTCCGCTTGCTACACAGAAGCCCTTGTTTAACTTTCTTCCACAGCCTGCCAACAAATCCTACACCAGGTGCCCGCGTACCGCCTATCCTGCACGCTCTCCAGCTGGGTGATCCTCGAGCAAATTGAGACCACATAATTTTCTATGTTTTAGCATTTTTCTTATAAATGCTCTCCACGCCCTGGCTGTCAAAGGGGGACCTGAAGTAGGACATGAGAGTTGGCGATGAACTATTCGAGCTTAGAATGGCCTTGTTGAGCTGGTTGGTCATAGTTCTAAGCTCATGAGTCATAGAGGGTGCTGCCATGATGCCTGGGGCTCGGCCAGAGAATAGGTTTCGGAACATGGGCTGGTGGAGGGGCTTTTGGTGTCTCCTCCCCTGGAAAATCCACGGATGGAGGCAGATTTCTTTGCTTCAAAGTCTCTCCCATCTTTGGAGAAAGATGGTATTTGGTTGGGCAAAAAATTTGCTTTGTTTTCTACGTCTTCGACATGGTCTCATATGGGACTTAGGAATATAATTGACAAAATCAATATTGTTTTAGTCAGAACCAAAGACATCAAAATAAAAGTTTCTTTACTTTGTTAAAAAAAAATTATAAATGGATTGCCTCATTTGTTGAATCTGCAGGCTTTAGATAATTCCTGGTACAGATCAATAGGCAAAAATATTAGATGAAGCTGAAGCAAATTAGTGTATCATCCCTTATGGATATGTGGAATTTGTTCTTCCTGCCCAATACCATGTTTGTTATAGCAAGATGCATTGTATTCATATGATCAGATGCAATAATAAATTTTCAATTACTAAATTTACTGCCGAAAGTTTTATCCTTAAAATATCAATTCATTTTATGTCCGTGTAATAGTTCTTAGTTAAAGGTGACAAACGGGTTGAATTGGGTCATTTCGAGTCTTCTAAATTTCAAATGGGTTCGGATCACCATCAGGTCATGTATGCAGAAATGATTTCGGATTAGGTTTGAGTTTATTCATTTCAGGTCAGGTTCAGTCAGATCATTTTTGAAATATCCATTTGAATTTTTTTATTATTTATGTAATGTTTTTTCATAATTTGTGAAGAGGGAAATAATATTTTTTTCTTAAAAAATTATTTTTAGTAAGATAGATTTTATATAAAATGAAAATTTAATTAAAATTTTTTATTTTTATTTAAATGCTTAATAAATTAAATATAATTTTTTAAGCAAATGACTATATATAATGAAAATAATTAAATTAAGTCCACATAAAATTATATTTAAGTCATATATCATAATTTAAATTAATTTACAAACAAATATATAATTTTCAATGATAAAATATTATTCATTATAAAAAATTTTGAGTATTATGATAAAAATTTGTATGATAAAATTAGTTTTATCTTAATATGTGATTTTATCGTAATAAAAATCAAATTTATTACAATTATTATAAAAATAAATAAAATTGTGAAGAATTTCTTTTACATATTAAATCATTTAAAAAATTATGAAAAAATTTAATTTAATTACTCAAAAATTCAAACCTTTATGCGATTTTAAATTATATTCAAAACTTCTAATTGAGTCAATTACATTGTAATTTAATAAATTGATTTTAATTATATCTATAATCAAAAATAGAATTTAGTAAAGTGTATTTAGTAACTTAATAAATTGATTTTAATTATACCTCTAATAAAAAATAGAATTTAGTAAAGTGTATTTAGGCTCAGTTGATTTTTATATTTTTTTTTAATTACTTCCATTAAACCTAAAATTAAGTTGATGACTTAATTAATATACTAAATTGAATCTTATTTTTACTTAATTAAA
Organism: Omphalea diandra; assembly: GCA_949677035.1. Classification (NCBI taxonomy): domain Eukaryota; kingdom Viridiplantae; phylum Streptophyta; class Magnoliopsida; order Malpighiales; family Euphorbiaceae; genus Omphalea; species Omphalea diandra. The sequence continues at coordinate 8,788 of CATIWR010062270.1, forward strand.
TTTATTATGTACTTTTATATGATGAATTTAAAATTTATATTTAAATTTATAATTAAAAATCTCTCAGTCTCTAATTTTTTTTTAAAAAAATTCCCTCAATCTTCCTAAAAATATAATTTTATATATTAAATAATAAAATTTTAAACTATTCAAATAAAAACTTCTAACAAATATTTAAAAAATCAACCACATGAGTTTAATTAAGATGATGTTTTATTTTTTTTATTTAATTTAATCTCATTTTTGCTTAATTAATATATTTTATATTTTTGAATTATGAATTTTAATTTTAAATTTAATTTAAAAAATAGATTTATAATTTATAAAATCTCTCAATCTCTTCTTAAAAAATTAATTATTATATTTTAATTAATAATTATTTAAACTATAAAAAATTAATAATTATATTTTAATTAATAATTATTTAAACTACTTAAATAAAATTTTTAAAAATTATTTACATGAACTCAATTAAGATGATACTTTTATTTTATATTCAATTTAATCCCTTTTTTGCTTAAATAAATTTACTTTATATGAAAATTATTAATTTATATTTAAATCTATAAATTTCTAAATTCTAAATTTTTAATTCATAAAATCTCTCAATATTTTATTTAAAAACTTTTTTCGTTCAATCTCTCCTTAAAAATTCAATTTTTATATTTTAGTAATAAATTATTTAATTCATTTAATAAGTATTTAAAAAATCAATTACATGAGTTTAACTAAAATGATACTTTTATTTTTATTCAATTTAATCTAATTTTTAATTGATTAAATTTATTATATACTTTTATTTGATAATTTATATTTAAATTTAAAAATCTAAAAATTCTGAAATTTAAATTTACAATTTATGAATTTCTCAATCTCTCATTTAAAATTTTTTTTTTATTCTCTCTTATTTAATTATTTAAAAAAACTTTAAGAAATATTTTAAAAATCAATTACATGAGTTTAATTAAAATGATATTTTTATATTTGTTCAATTTAATTTCATTTTTAAATTAATTAAATTTATTACATACATTTATTTGATAATTTTATAGTTGAATTCAAAAAATCTAAAAATTTTGAAATTTATATTTGTGATTTATAAATTTCTCAATCTCTCATTTAAATATTTTTTCCATTCTCTCCCTAAAAAATTAATATATATATTTTAAATAATAAATTATTTAAAATAAAAATTTTAAAAAATATTTTAAAAAATCAATTACATGATATAAATCTGAACATTCTCAAAAAAATTATCCTTAAAATAAAAATTTAAGATTTATTAATTTTAAAACATAAAATTAGTATAAAATTATTTACTTGTCAACTAAAATAAAAATACAATTTAGACATTTTTGTGAAAAAATATTTAAACTGAGTAAAAATAAAAATATTATCTTAGTAACATTTAATCTTAATTTTAAATTTGATTGAACTAATAAAAAAATATAGGTGTCAAATGAGTCTAAATATATATACTTTATTAAATGTTAATTTTGAGTTAGGATATAACTGAACTCAATTCATCAAATTAGCATATAATTAACTCAATTAAAAACTTAAGATACTATTGAAAATTAGTCAAAATATTTGAATTTTTTAAATCATTGAGCCCACCAATTTTTAACTCAAAAATTTTTATCATAATAAATAAACATATAAGATAAATGATAACATATATTATTTTATCATAATATTTTGTCACAATATAGTGTCTATCATATTACATATAAAAAGAAGTAATATTAACATAACAATATTTGTTATTGTATGAAATAAATTAAAAATTATAATAAAATTATTTTATCACAATAAATAATTTTTATTTTTACTAAATAATTTATCACAATAAATTGTAAGTTAGACACATAAAAAAGTATAGTAAAATTAATAAATTTATTAAAAATAAAAAAATTTCATTACATTTTAAATAAAATATCAAATTTCAATTTAAATTTAATTAAATAACCTAAATATTTTTTCAAATAATTTTTTCTTTTTTATTTTAATTATTCTACCTTTAATATTTAGTGATAAAATTTTTCTTTTTATATTAAAGGTCTTAATTTAAATTTCTTTTTATATAAAAAATTTTCTTTTTATATATATAAAATAAACTAAAACATATTTATTTATTTAAGACAATTCTAATAAAAATTAAGAATATAGATTATTATTCAATTTTAATTAAAATAATTATTAAACTACAAAAAACTGTGGTCTCTTAGTTCATTGAGTAATTAAATTATTTTTATATTTTTTAAATTTTTATTATCATTTACTATATAATTTTAATTATTAGCATATTGTAGTTATTAAGTACTTTTTAAGATAAGAAAATAATTATTTAGTACTATTGAATAATATGTATAAATCATATTATTATATTATAATGTTTTAAAATAATATTTATTATTATTATTATAATATCATATTATATTATTATTATTATTATATTTTATATTAATTTTAATAGTAAATTATATTAAATTACAATATCTAATAATATTATATTTATTATATATTATAATATAAAGTTAAGAATAAAAATATGCCAAAATATTAAAAAAATATTTGAAAAAAGAAAAAAATCAAAGTAAAAGAATATGAAAAAAATAACATATTTGATTATATAATATTTTGAGTTTGCAAGCCAATCTAAAATTAATATCGAATTTAAATTAAAATTTTTTGTTATATGTGAGCTGAACTTTATATTTGTGATGTAATATTTTTATAAATTTTTTAACTGTACATAGTGCTAGATGTTTAACATATTTTAATTATGAATAATTGGACATATCAAAAAATTTTAGATTCTTAAATCTTAAAAAATATTAAAATAAAATCTACATATATATATATATATTATTTTAATATTTTATAAAATATAATCTCTCTCTCTCTCTCTCTAAATATATATATATATATATATATATATATATATATATATATATATATATATATATATATATATATAGAGAGAGAGAGAGATATTTTTTGTTTAAAATTTATTTTTATTATTTTATTACAAAAAATATATTTTTATTATTTTTTTATATAATATA
>CATIWR010062276.1:0-19690 GCA_949677035.1 Omphalea diandra
ATTCATGATTGTTTGATTGACGAATATTAAGGCATTTGACGTGATTAATGACTATATGGTTGATTTGTTACGTTATTATATTTAGATGAGTCAATTCAACTTACAATTAAACTTTTATGTCGTATTGCATGAATTGATCATCAAAATATCAAATTGATCACTTACATTTGGGCCATTAGTTAAAAAATTCTATTTTAAACTCATTTTCACAAGTGACTCATAATCATGAACGATACTTCTAGTTGTGGTCATTATTTATAGGTCCTTTATTTTTCAACCTCTTAGGTAATTTGTGCTCGTGATTATAAATCACCCTTGTAAAATTTCAAATGTTTCAAACTTTAAACCATTATCTTAACACCTTTCTAAGGATTTTTTTTACTATTACGCACAATTTTTGTAAGTTACGATCGCAACTCTTAATTAACAATCGTGATTTACCTATAACTATTGGATAATAACTCTTCATCATTCAAATGATGCAAGAATGCATTTAATGCATTTCTAGTCATTTTTACATGTTATATTCCTATTTAAACCCCCCTTAACACTTTCCATTCACTTTTTACATCCCTCTTTCATTGACCTTCATCTTTCTTTATAATTTTCTCTCATTTTCAATCCTTGTCCACTCATCCAATCCTCATCCTCTCAATAGGATCAAGGAAAACCATAATGATTGAAAAAGGAAAGGGCAATACTTAAGTGTCTTCACCTCTATAAAGGCAAGCCCTCCTTCTTCACCTTATAAAAGGAGTCATTAAGGATGAAAAGGCTAAGTATAAGGCTAACAAGAAGAAAATCATCTAACCTAACAAAATTCCTTCCACCTTTCTTCTTAAAACTCTCAAACTAGAAGAAGAAATAAAGGCATTACTCTTCATTCTTAGACATAATAAATTTATCTTTCTAGATGAACCAATTATGAGGGAATTCATATATACAATGGAGATTAGCAAAGTGGCAGACTCTAAGGCATATATGTATGGTTTGCTCTTTCGTTACTTTGGCCAACCCTACTTTATCATCTAAGAGCAAATTTGCTTTCATTTCAACTATCAACATGGAGATTCGATCCCCTTCAATCTTATTTCCTCTAGTGATCTTGATCTTTCTGAATTTTGGAAAATTATTTCCATTGAAAACCAATATGACCTTAAAACATCACTTGCCAAAAATATCAAATCGTTCTACTATTGGCTTTTACACCACATTATTACCCTTTCTATTAATGCAAAAGGTGATGAAAATGAAAATATCACATAAAAGTATCTTGCATTTCTCTGTTGTTTTGTTATCAAAATGCCCATCTAAACTATCCATTACTTTATAGACCAATTGGCCCACATGAGTACCTTAAAAAGAAGTTAATTTCTCCTCCCCTCTCATGTCACTACTATCTATAGAATGGTAAGTCATTAACCCTAGAGAATAAATCCTTCCCTGAAGTATAATATTCCTTGGAGTCTAAGCTAAGTATCCCAAGCCCTAGCCTAAGAGCTTTTTCTCTACTTGGCTCTAGGCAGTTCATATTGTACAAAGAGGATTTGAAGGTCTGGTTTTGACTACCCGTGCCCTAGTTCATTTAAGAGGTGTTGGGAGCCTATGACCTTCCTATTTCTCAAATTGCCCTGAACAATATTGGAATGTTGGTGGGATTATATCTTTTTGCATTAGAGCAAGGAATTCCTATGTCTACTAGCCTACTGAGGCATATTTTCATTATCAAAGATAGGGTTGGAGAGGATTACTGGCATGTGTTTGCCAAGCCTGATATAGGGGTGTTTACCCATTATTCATCTTCCATAAAAAGCTATTAAATTTTTCATTATTACTAGTAAGGGTGAAATAGGTTTTCTAACTTAGCGAGTTACTAAAGATAGTTGGGATTGTACTCTAATCCCTATCGAGTAGGAACAGGAGTGAGCTAATTGCCTTCGACCTCTAGTTGAGGATCTTATTGATTTGACCAATTTGATAGACATACACTTTCCTACCCGATCTAGTATATGTGCCCCTACTGATATAATAGTATGCTTGTGTTGGCCTAGGCCACCAAGAAGGGGATTGAATTAGTGGTTGATTTAAAATTAAAATGGAAGGTTGGTGTGTTTAGGAGATTAAGAGGGAGATGAGAAAAATCAGCATTAAGGTTTATAGTGGTTCGGGTGTTAACAAACCCTACGTCCACTATTCTTTAAAATTGGGTGTTTCTCTACACTAAACTGGTGTTTTCAAGCTCACACCAAACTTTTACAACTTGTGTTTATGGCTCACACAAAAACCCTTGTTGGTCCTAGGCACTAAGAAGGGGGGCTGAATTGGTGTTCAAATAAAAATTTAAAGTAAGGGATAAAGAAGGAGTAGAAAACAAACACAAGGATTTATAGTGGTTCGGGTATAACCAACCCTACATCCACTTCCCAATTCTTTGCAATTGGGTGTTTCACTAACTCAAAATGGTGTTTCCAAGCTCATAACTAGTTTTTACACTTAGTGTTTTCAAGGCTCACACAATAACCTCTCTTATAAGTGTTTTCTAATGATCACACTAAAACCTCTCTTAAGTGTTTTCACAGGCTCACACTAAAACCTTTCTTACAATTTGTGTTTAATGCTCATACCCAACATTCACAATCTCGTAAAGAAAAGAAGAAATTGAGTAGCAAAAGTTTGAGAGCTTTAATATAAGTAATGAATTCTCTATCTATCTTATTTATCACTGTTTGGTAGAGTATTTATACCCCATACCCACCAAAGAGATATTAGACTTTAAAGGTCAACAAATCTCCATGACTTGCTAGGCAGATTCTACATTAATTACATGTCAAGCAGGAGTCGTGGTCACTACTGGTCATTCGAGGTTGTGAAATCTAAATTTCCATACGGGAGCCAAAAATTGCGGTGGAAAACCCTATTTGTGTTTAATGGCTAGTCCATGTGGTAGCTCCTCATTGGTCCATCAGGAAAATATAGTCATTGCATTCTAACTGTTCACAAAAGTAGCGGTCGCAATTCTTCCTTGTGTAGGGTACGACTAGGACGTGAATTCTTTTGTTTGAAGGAGAGTTCTTATCTTCATGAATAGCGGTCACTACCCACAATGTTGCTATCGTGAATTTTATTCTCCAACGGATACCTAGGACACTTGGCATGCTATGGTTGTGGACTTGGTTCCATCTTTAATCACTTTGAAAGTCGCGGTCGCGACTGAGATGTGATACAAACCATGAATTCGTCTGTGACTTTGACACTCCCATCTGTGGATGAGTCGCGGTAATAATGATGCTTGCGAATCCGTCTGGCCAAGTTTCACCTTGTCTTTGAACTAAATTGAGTTCGCAAATTACAAACCACTAACTTTAAATTTGGATAGAATTTTGCCTTCTTGAAGATTATGCAATCCTTTCAACTTCCAATTGAAATCTTAACTTAATTATGTAAAACAACACTTAACGAAAACATCATATATGATCAATCTCCTTTGTCAAGATCAAAAGAGGTCCAAGACTTAGGGCTAACCAATCTAGTCCAATAATCTCCCTTTTTTTGATTTTGACAACTTAGATTGATCCTAAGGGAAAATAATGCAGAAATGTGAAGTTTGTGTGATAAATTGTTCAAATGTGTACTTAGAAATTTTAAAATTTTTTTCTAAGTATGACTTGAAGACCAAAATTCTAAGTATGATGCTCTTATACTTCTATGTCCTTATGCTCCTATGCTCCCCCTCAACTAATGTTATTATTTTTCTTTCCCCCTTTGATTCATTCTAGATTCTATCTCTCCCCCTTTTGTAAGATCAAAAAGTGGGTAGAAGGGAAAAAGATCAATTGCATAAGTAAGCAAGTAAACATAGGGAGAAAATGCATAAACAAATGGAGTAAAGCAAGCATATAACATAAAATTTCAGCAAAGAAACAACTTTTATATATATAAACCTAGAAACAAGTTATATGGGATCACTTTTTTTGCAAAAAAAAAAAAAAAAAATACAAAAGAGATCCTAAACTAGAAAGTATGAGAATCATCTCTAGAAAAGTCTTCATGTTCACCCTGATCTTCACCTTCAGCCTCATCTCCATCCTCAACTTCGTCATTGCCTTCTTTTTCTTGAGTATCATCAAACTTTGTGAAGTCCAGAAGATGGCAAGGAGGAACTCCCAACTTCTCTTACAAATCGATCATATCACTATGAAGATGAGAGAGGAACATAAATCTCTTTTTCATCATCCTCATCAACTTATAAAGCTTGTTGTTGATGGTTGCAAGGGAGAGTTTAGCTTTAGGCTTTGGTTGAGGAGGAATGGATGGAGCTCTATCTCCAATAGCTAGTCTCTTCCATTTGGAAGCTTGTGAAGTCTCTATTTTCCTAGCCCCAATGGCACCCAGGGTATAGGCATAGGTGTCCGGGTGAATAGCTTTGGCATTGATGAGATAGATGTGATCAAGGAAGTTTGTGAAGGAAGGAGTTTCTTAGTGAGGAATTTTTCATTTTCCTCATCAAGTGCCCCTACGAAGCGATATATGGTTGTAATATGTGAAGGTAAAAGGAATTGGCTTTTGGGTTTGATACTTATGTGGATCAATTAATCCATAAGATACCGTCTGGTTTGAATAGGCTTATTTTTAACAAGGCAGAAAAGAAATGCTAAGTCTTTTTGTTATACCTTGTCATTACCATCACCTCTAGCATTTATGGAAAAGGTGACGATGGATTATCCGAAAAGGTAGGGTTTTAATGTGCTTGGCTAGGGAGGATCTTGGGTTGTGTTTAGTTGCAATGGAAATTTTTGACCAAAATTTAGAGTAAATGACATCAAGTGCGGAGATTATAAAGGGAATGTTTTCTCCGACTTGAAGATTGAAGAGAGAGGAAAGTTGGTCAAAAGTAATATGAAAAGGATGGCTAAAGGCCTAGAATACTAACTCATATTGCCCTGCTTGAGAATCGACTTTACGACTTAGTTGAACTGTGAATATAAATTCCCTAACAACTTCCTTGTAACCAGGTTCATCTTGAAAGATGAACTCATTCCAGCCCAAGTTAGAGAGGAAAGCACGAATCTCTGCATTGATGCCCAAGGTCTCCAACAAAAAGGTAGAAGGTATCTTGTTGAGGAGGATGATCTTTGACGAATTTACTTTGAACCTCTCTTTCTCCTCCTTGGTGATGCCCTTTATTAGGTGGAGTGGAGGGGTTGCAGAGGGCTGAGCCACAACCTTACCTTTATCTACCCTTGAAATCTTCTTAGAAGCCATTGCAAAAGATGAAGAGGATTTGTGATTTTAGAGAGTTTTAAGAGAGAAATTGATGTTGAAAGATAAGTAAGGATGTTACTATTGAAGGGGAAGGGGGTATTTATAGCCATTTGAAGTCTTTGTAAATGGCTATAAATAGCTAGAGATGTATTAATGAAGAGATATAAATGGTTAGCCATCAAATGACTTAAATGTCTAGGCGATTACACTAATTCATGTTTGCGAATTCAGGAGTCGTGACTGCAAATTCCAAAAATTGTAACAGACAAATTTTTATCGAGAATACACCTTTCAACGGTCAAAATTTTGAATTCTTGACTAAAATTCACGGTGGAGCTTGATTCTCGCGATCATGATTTGATGTTTGACAGTCGAGTGACTAAGTCTTGTAATTTGAGATAATGAAGATAAGATAGTGACTGCGAATTATAAGTCAGCAAGGATAAGAATGAAAAAAAATAAGTTTTGAAAGAATCAAAATTGTGATCCATTTGGAATATGTCAAAAAGAGAACACAAGACATACAATCAACAAACAACACACATAGCAATCATACATAAGATCAAAATTTTCACTTTAGGGAGTTTCCATCAAGCATTTCCAATTTTCTCTTAATGAAGTTCAATCTTTCTTAATTGAGAGGTTTAGTGAACATATTTGCATGTTGATGATTTGTATCAATAAATTCTAACACAACATCACCCTTTTGCACATGATCTCTAAGGAAATGATGTCTAATACCTATGTGTTTGCTCATAGAGTGTTAGACGGGATTCTTAGAAAGATTAATAGAACTAGTGTTATCACACTTAATAGGAATGTGATCAATCACTTTGCCAAAATTCTTCAATTGTTATTTCATCCAAAGAACTTGGGTGTAACAACAACCCATAATAACATACTAGGCTTCTACAATGGATAAGGCAATCGACACTTATTTTTTGTTAAACCAAGATACTAGGCATTCTCCTATAAATTGGCAAGTCTCAGAAGTGCTTTTTCTATCTAATAAACTACTCGTATAATCCGCATCTAAATATCTTATGAAACTAAAGGATGAATCCCTAGGATACCATAACCCTAAGTGAATTGTGCCATGCAAATACTTAAAAATTCTCTTAACAACATTTAAATGAGACTCTCTAGGAGATTATTGGAACCTAGCACACATACATACACTAAATATGATATCCAGCCTAAAAGCAGTAAGATAAAGTAGAGATCCGATCATACCTTGATATTTCTTTTCATCTACCGTCTTACCTGATTCATCTTTGTCTAGCTTGACGGTACCACTCATGGGGGTTTTGGCTACTTTACAACCATCCATGCCAAACTTCTTGAGTATTTCCCTTGTGTATTTGGCTTAGTTGATGAAGATCCCTTCTTTGGTTTGCTTGATATATAGACCGAGAAAGAACTTGAGCTATCCCATCATGCTCATTTCAAATTCTCTAGTCGTATACTTAGCAAAATCCTCACAAAGAGACTTATTAGTAGCACCAAAAATTATATCATCAACATAGATTTGTACAATTAGTGTATCATGCTTATGCTTTTTAACAAATAGTGTGGTGTCCACGTTTTCCTTTTCAAAATCATTTTTCAAGAGAAATGAGCTAAGCCTTTCATACCAAGCTCTTGGAGCTTGTTTCAATCCATATAAGGCTTTGTTCAATTTAAAAACATGATTTGGAAAACAATGTGACTCAAAACCAGGAGATTGTTCAACATAGACTTCCTCTTCAATAATTCCATTCAAATTGTACTTTTTACATCCATTTGAAAAAGCTTAAAATTCATGTGGCATGCAAAAGCTAAAAGTATCCTAATGGCCTCTACTCTTGCAAAGGGGGCAAATGTCTCATCATAATCTATGTCTTCCTCTTGGTTGTATCCCTTAGCAACCAATCTAGCTTTATTCCTTGTGATAAGACCTTGCTCATCTAACTTGTTCCTAAACACCCTTTTGCAACCTATAATGGAATGTTCTTCAGGCCTAGGGACAAGTTCTCATACCTTATTTTTCTCAAATTGGTCGAGTTCCTCTTGCATAGTAAGCACCTAACTCTCATCATCAAAAGCCTCATCAATTGATTTTGGCTTAAGTTGAGAAACAAAGGCAAGATTATTATCTAAAGGATGAAGTTGTGATCCAACATTTACACCCTTGGAGGTATCACCAATGATAAAGTCCTTGGGGTGATATTTGGAAAATCTCCAATCTTTAGGTAGATCTTGGCTTGGCTCATCTCTTTGTTGATATTGTGGCTCCTCATCTTCTTTTGATGATTCATCTCCTTTCTTATTTTTATCTTCTCTTCTTGTAGTGTCTTTCAATTTTAGCTTTTCAAATACACCTACAAGATCATCAACAAAAATACCTTTCCTAAGATCAAGTTTACTAGATTCATCAAAGACAACATTCATAGACTTTTTAACTACTATTGAATTCTTGTTAAAGACTCTATATGCCTTGCTAGAGGTGGAATAGCCTAAGAATATTCCTTCATTGGTCTTGGAGTCAAATTTCCTAAGATTATCCTTAGTATTTAAAATATAGCACTTACATCTAAATAGTCTTAGGTATGATATCTTGGGTTTTCTACCATTTCATAGCATATAAGAAGTTTTATTGAGAATGTGTCTTTTAAAAACTCTATTTGCAATGTAACACGAATTATTAATGGCTTCGGCCCAAAAGTAATTCGATAAAAAATACTCATTGAGCATGGTCCTAGCCATTTCTACTAGTGTTTTATTTTTTCTCTTTATAACACTATTTTGTTGTGGTGTTCTAGGAGTTGAAAAATTATGAAAAACTCTATTCTCCAAACAATGAATTTCAAAATACTCATTTTGAAATTCCTTTCCATGGTCACTTCTAATAGAAGAAATGAAGTAACAATTTTCATTTTGAACTGTTTTTGCAAAACTATTGAAAGCATTAAAAGTATCACTCTTGTGAGCTAAAAAGGACACCCAAGTAAACCTAGAGTAGTCATCAACTAGGACTAGTACATAATGTTTTCCACATAAGTTAGCACTCTAAGTGGGTCCTATCAAGTCCATATGAACTAGTTGAAGAGGTCTAAAAGAACTTACAATATTTTTTGCTTTGTGGGAGGCTTAATGTTGCTTCCCCATTTGGCAAGGACTACATGTCTTGTCTTTAGTGAAATTTAGCTTGGGAAGGCCTTCCACCAACTTTTCCTTTAGATAGGCTTTGAAGAAGATCCATGCTTGCATGTCCAAACCTTCTATGCCATTGCCAAGCTTCATTGCTTAAAGACATAAGACGCTTAAAAGATTAGTTAGTCGAATTGTCTAAAGTCAATTGAGTAGGTATTGCCTATCCTTTCACCCTTGAAAATAACCTCATCATCCACTAAAGTGGTGACTCGACATTCCCTAGGATCAAAGGTGACTTTATTACCTTTGTCACATAATTGACTTACACTCAATACATTATGTTGTAAGCCATTAATTAATAAAACATTATCAATTAATGAACAACCATTCTTACCAATGGTTCTAATGTCAATTATCTTACCCTTGGCATTGTTACCAAATGTGACATCTTCACCTTCTTTTTCATTCAATGCCATGAATAGATTTTTATTTCTAGTCATATGCTTGGAACATCTACTATCCACATGACAATTGCTTGATTTGGTGGTTGCCACACTCCCTTACACAATAAAAGTGAATTACCTTTTCTTAGGTGCATAAGCATACTTGGGTCCTAGGAGGTTAGGAGTTGAAGGATCCTCTAATTTGAGGTGAGCCTTCCTAAAAAAACAGTGAATATTAACATGCCCAAATTTCATGTAATAATGACATTGGAGTTTAGACTTGGGAGTCTTTCTCCTATGTACAAACTTAGTATAAGTAGGAGGCCTTCTCATACCTTGATTATGTGAATGCTTGCATGTGCATGTGTGATGAGAAGTAGTAGGGAGTTGTTTGTGAGTGTGAGCATGCTTTTTGTTGTACATGCAGACATGGTTGGCTCTTTGAGTCTTAGCTCTTGAGCTTGGAGGAGCCTTCCCTTTGCCCTTAAGCTCAGGAAGCTTAGTGCTAGAAGCACTTTTCTTCCCAATTACCTCAACACTTGAAGTTTGAGCTTCTGATTATCTAACGAATGTAGTATGTGATGATGAGAAGGCTCTATTGAAGCTTAAACCAAGTCTAATCAATGGTGGTCTTTGAGACACAATCAATGTGTCCAAGGCTTCCTTTCCTTTGTGGAACTTAGAGATTGAGTTTCTAAGCTCAATGACTTCTCCTTTTATAGAGTCATTCTCTTTTCTTAATGAAGCCAATAAAGAAGATGATATAGAAAGATTTTTCACATATTTCTTGACCTTATCATTTGATGCTCTCAATTCGCTTACAAGATCGTTGAGGGATTTATAATCATCCTTTAATTTTTGACATTTTTCATGTAAGACTTCATTTGTGACTTGTATTTATCACATCTCATAATAAGAGCCTCTAGAAGCTCTTCATCTATCTCATCAAAATCATCTAAATCTGAATGAGAGTGGGAACAAGTACTTACCACATTTGGAGAATCTTCTTATGCCATGAAACAAATGTTGGCAACTTCCCCTTTTTCTTCATCTTTACTTGAGCTATCATCCCAAGTGGCTGAGAAACTCTTCTTCTTCTTTATTTTGGGACAATCTTATTTGATGTGGCCTTGCTTGCCACATTCATAGCAAGTGACTTCATTGGATCTCTCTCTAGGATTAGGAGTTGTCTTCTTGAAGCTTCTTCTCTCTTTTCTTATTCTAATTAACTCCTTAGTCCTTTTCGAGAGCATTGCTAGCTCTTCTTCTTCTATGTCACTTTCTTCATCACTAGAGGTAGTTTCTACCTCCTTCTCCTTTGTTAAGGATTTGAGTGTTAAGGTTCTTCTTTCTTTTTTTTTGGTTTATCTCCTTGGCCCTTTAATTTCTTCATTTGCTCATCCTTTTGTGAGGCCAACTCATGAGTTAAGAGTTTGCCTATCAACACATCCATTGGAACCTTTCCAATCTCTATATTGGACTCTTGTATGCTGCACACTCTTGCACCAAACTTATCTAATGAAAGAATTTTAAGGATTTTTGTGTTTACCTCATACTTGGTGAGAGTCCTTCCAAATTTCTTCATGTTAGTGACGATGGATAAGAGTCTATTCAATATTTTGGTGATGCTTTCATGGTCTTTCATGATGAAGAGGTCTTATTCCGTCACGTACATCTTTAATCAACTTGATTTAACCAGTGTTGTGCCCTCATGGTAGTTTTCAAGAGTCTTCCAAATGGCATGAGCTATTTGACAATGTTGCACTCTTTCAATCTCTTCCTTGAGAGAGAGAGCTTAGAAGAATAGCCATTGGCCTCTTATTTTTGCCAGTTGATCTCCTATGGGCTTTAACCTAATCTTTCCTTGGAATAAGTTCTTCAATTTCATCCACTACTTTAGTGTGCGACTTTCATTCCTTAACAACTACATCCCAAAGGTTCACCACTTCTATATCAAGGTAAATTTCTATCCTATACTTCCAATGAGTATAGTCGGATCCATCAAAGTGGAGCTTGAGGTGTGAGTGGATTCCCTCTTATGCCAAGAACTTTGCTCACCCAATTAAGGCTTGTATGTGAGACTTAGATCTGATACCACTTATTGGCCCTAGGCACCAAGAAGGGTGGTTGAATTGGTGTTCAAATAAAAATTTAAACTAAGGGATAAAAAAGGATTATAAAAGAGACATAAGGATTTATAGTGGTTCGGATATAACCAACCCTACGTCCACTCCCTAATTCTCTATAATTGGGCATTTCACTAACTCAAATTGGTGTTTCCAAGCTCACACCTAACTTTTACACTTTGCTTTTCAAGGCTCACATAATAACCTTTACACTTTATGTTTTCAAGGCTCAAATAATAACCTCTATTACAAGTGTTTTCTAAGGATCACATTAAAACCTCTCTTAAGTGTTTTCACAGGCTCACACTCAAACCTTTCTTACAATTGGTGTTTAATGCTCACACCCAACAATCATAATCTCATAAAGAAGAGAAGAAATTGAGTAGTAAAAGTTTGAGAGATTTAACACAAGTAATGAATTTTTTATTTGTCTTATTTATCACTGTTTGGTGGAGTATTTATACCCCATACCCACCAAAGAGACGTTAGACTTTAAAGCTCAACAAATCTCTAAGATATGCTAGGTAGATGTTGCATTAATTGCATGTCAGGCAAGAGTCGGGATCACTACTGGTCATTCAAGGTCACAAAATCTAAATTTCCATATGAAAGCCAAAAATTGCAGTAATTCCCATTTGTATCTAACGACTAGTCCACGTGGCAGTTCCTTATTAGTCCAATAGGAAAATATAGTAGTTGCATTCTAACTACTTACAAAAGTTGTGATCGTGATTCTTCCTTATGTAGGGCACGATTGAGGCACAAATTTTTCTGTTTGAATGAGAGTTTTCATCTTCATGAATCACAGTCGCTACTTATAATGTTGCTCTTGCAAATTTTGTTCTCCATTGGATACCTGGGACATTTGGTATGTTATGATTGTGGACTTGGTTCTCTCTTTAATCACTTTGAAAGTCGCGATCACGAATTACAGACCACTAACGTGAATTTGGATGAACTTTGCCTTCTTGAAGATTATGCAATGCTTCCAACTTACAATTGAAATCTTAACTCAATTATACAAAATAACACTTAATGAAAACATCAGATATGATTAATCTCCTTTGTCAAGATCAAAAGAGGTCCAAGACTTAAGGTTAACCAACCTAGTCCAACAACCCATACGTCTTGTGTTTTCTAGGCTCACACAAAAACCTCTCACAAGTGTTTTGTATAGGCTCACACTTCAACCTCTTACAAGAGTTTTGAATCTAGGCTAACTCTCAACCTCTTACAATGGTGTTTATTACCAATCTAACAATTAATAACACAAAAATAAGAATGAAAGAAATGAGTTGCAAATTAGCAAGAGTTTAGTTATAAATTAATGAATTCTCTTTCATTTACATTTGTTTGGTGGAGTATTTATAGCCGACATCCACCAAAGAGATGCCACTCTAAAACTATCAATAAATCTCCAAGTTTTACTAGGCAGATTTTGCATTAAATTCTTGTAAGGTGGAAGTCGCGGTCGCTACTACCATTTCGCGGTCTTGATTTTCAAATTTACACTGAGGAGTCGAAAATCGTGCTAGAAAACTCCATCCTTTATCTAACGGCTAGTCCACGTGTTAGTTGTTCATTGGTTATCTAAGAAATGTAGTTGTTGTATTTTACTTACTTCTTGAAAGTTGCGGTCGGGAGTTGTCTTTGCCTTGGGCGTGATTGAGACCTTAAATTTCTTTATTTGAAGATGAAATTCCAGCTTATTAAGTCGCAATCACGACCCTTAATTCACCCTCATGCTTTTTGATCTTCAACAGATACCTTGGATATTTAGTGTGCTGTGGCTGTGACTTTGGTTCTCTCTTTTATCACTATGAAAGTCGCAGTCGTGAACCAGACGCGATACACACTGCAAATTCCTCTGTGACTTAAGCTTACTTTTTTCAGCTAGGTTGCGGCTGTGAATTCGCCCTCAAATTCCTCTGGCCTAGCTTCATCCATCCTTATGGCTTATTCGCAGTTGCGATTTACGATAAATACATTGCAAATTTGGATGAACTTCTCAAGGTTAGAGATTTTAAATTCCATCCAACTTTCAATGAAAACCATCCAACTTTCAATGAAAAAACTAACTTAGAATCTACAAAATAACATTTAATAAAAGTATTAAAACTAATCAATCTCTATTCTCAACATCAAAAGAAGTTCATGACTTAGGTTTAATCAACCTAGTCCAACAGTTTGTGTACTAATGAGTATTAATGTTTCATTGTTTTATAGAGATGGATACGAAGGCACTAAAATAGGAGATGGCAAAGAAAAAAGCCACCCAGGCCAGTGAAGGAGATACAAAACAACCAAAGGTTAGGGTGAAGAGTATGGGGATGAAATGTTTTTCGGATGTGGCAAATGTGGTCGATGATAGTGTTTTAGGTATCACTCCTGACCCAGAACTTATCCTAGTCTCTGATCCTATCGTGGTTAAGGCAATGCATACCAAGAGGCTAATATCTAAGAAGCCCCTGATGGAGATGATAGAATTTGACTTCAATGAGAAGTTATTTATGCTTTCTAAGAACCCGAGCTGATGTCCCAACCTGTATAGGTATTTGAAGAATAAATATGAGTCTTGTTCTCTAAGCAACAAGTTAATTAGTAAAACCTTTAGTAGGATGTGTCCCCTGCCAAACAATGAGAAGAGGTTCGAGCACCTCATAAATAGGGAGCTTATAACTCAGGCACAAATGCTTAAACTTAAGGTACTATATGCAATAAGCATTTTTAAAATTTTTTAAGTGTTTATAAAGATGCTAAGTGGTCATCATTCTTTGGTCAGGCAGTAACAATCCAAGTAGTTGCTGAGAAAAAGATGAAGAGCTTTACCAAGTTAGAGACAACATTGACAAAGACTTTTGACGCTCATGATGATTTGTTAAAGGAGCATTAGGAGACACTCCAACTGGTGACTACTTCCAATTTGCTAACCAAAATGTAGGAGAAACAGAGGCTGCCAAGGCATAAGTGGTGAAATTGTCTGGTCTTAAGGAATAGTTAAAAAATAAATTTGCTGAACTGAAAGATTCTTTCAAGAAGAATGCCAAGTTGAGCCAATAAATTAAAGAATGGGAAGATAAAGAGGCTGCAGCTCAGTCTTTGGCTATTAAGGAGATGTTTTCCATTTGTTTTTCATAAAATGTAAAAATTAGGTGTGCTCTTATTAAGGCTCATCTAAATATAAATTTGATTATATAGGTGATATTTTACAGGATGACGAGGAAAAGAAGGAAGAAAATGAGGCAGAAGAGTAAGTTCTCTATTACCTCTTACCTTTTTTGTATTTTAAAATAAATTTTTAAGTTACATAAAATTCTCCTTTTGTTTTTACATGTGCTACTTTTTTTGATGTGCTAATGGATGTTAAAATACTTAGAAAAATTTTATGTTTCAAGATGATAAACTTGAAAGAATAATACGAACAAGGTTGGACTGATCCTTACCCGTATGCTAAAGAATAGTTGCCCAAAATCTATTAAACCAAGTATTGGAGTTTTGATCTTTAAATCTCAACTAGACCTCTAGAAAACTTATTTCTAGCAACCTAAGTTATAAAGATTCAAAGTTTTGTTAACCCAAACCTTAAATTAACCAAGCTAATTTAAGAACAAAATTAACAAGTTTGTGAAATTATTAAGCCTTCACTCAATAATCTCACCAAGTCCACTCAAGAACTCATGAAGAGAATTTAATCTCACAAGCAAAATTGCTAACAATAATAATATTGATTGAATGAATCCCTCTTGGCAAAATATGAGGGCCATTTATAACCTTAAAATGCTTAATCCAAAACTAATTAGGATTTGGTTTACATTCCCTAACAGAATTCAATATTTCCTAATGTAACAAGGAAAATGCAGTCCTAAACTAAATAGGAAAACTAAAGAAACATTATGATTGGTCAACAAGATTAGACCAAGATGTTTTCCTAACTAAAGAACAACTCTTCCTAAATAGAAAAGGAAAAGGATTCAACCTAATGAGGAAATCCTAATGGCAATAGGAAATATTGCCAACTAAGGAAATCTTGCAAGAATCTTTGACTTTGGGCCTTATTGCCTTGCTTACAGGACTTGGGCTTCCTTTTACATGCCTTGGGCTTCTTTTTACATGCCTTGGCTGAATTGGGTTATGCTTGGGTGCTCTCTACAAGTTGGGTTCTATTGTATTAAGTTAAATGCTCTATTTAAAGAGTTTAAGCTCCTATTAGCTTTTAATAGGGCTTCATGCATCCTTTGCTCTTCTTGTGCTAATCCAAGTGTAACTCTTTGTTACATGAATGCTCCAATTGCCTCCTTAAACTTCTTTAGCGTTCCCCTTGTGATTAGGCCTTGAAGTTAAAGTGGATCCTTTGCTAACCTGCCTTGGCTATTTACATCATTCCCTCCTTCCTCATGAGGATTTGTCCTCAAATCAACACATTCGAGATTATGCTTCGACCACTATATTTTCCTCACCTTGTTTATACCTTATGACATATGAAAAAGACTCAATAAATTCACTCCACTTAGCATATCTTTTATTTAGTTTCTATTGTCTTTTAATGAATTTAAGAGATTCATGGTCCGTATGAATGACAAATTCCTTGGGCCAAAGATAATGTTGTCATGTTTGCAAAGCCATAACTAAAGCATACATCTCTTTATCATAAGTTGGATATTTCAAAGAAGGTCCATTAAGTTTTTCACTAAAGTAAGCTATGGGCCTTCCTTCTTACATTAAAACAGCTTTAATACCCAAACCTGACGTGTCACATTCAATTTCAAAAGTATTAGTAAAATTAGGCAAAGCTAATAAAGGTGTACTAGTTAATTTAGATTTCAACAAGTCAAAAGCATGTTGTTATGCCTCCCTCTGTTTAAAACCAACACTTTTTTTGATAATTCCAATTAAGGGAGCAGGAATAGTGCTAAAATCCTTTACAAACCTCCTGTAAAAACTTGTTAAACCATGAAAAGACCTTACCTCACTTACACTAGATGGAATCGTTCATACCTTGATGGCACTTACCTTTTCTTCATCAACTTTTATTCTATCTTTACTAATAACAAAACCTAGAAAACAAGCTTAGAAGTACAAAAAGAACACTTTTTGAAGTTAATGTACAATTTTTCTTTATGCAAAACTTTAAAAACTAACGTTACATACTCTAAACGCTCTTTTATAGACTTAGAATAAACAAGAATGTCGTCAAAATAAACAACTATAAATTTTCCTAAGTATGCACTCAAGATATGGTTCATTAATCTCATGAAAGTGCTAGGGGCATTAGTTAGCCCAAAAGGCATAACCAGTCATTCATATAATCCATATTTAGTTTTAAAAGTTGTTTTCCATTCATCCCTTTCACGCATCCTAATTTGATGATAACCACTTTTCAAATCAATTTTCGAAAACATGCATGCACCATGTAATTCATCTAACATGTCATCTAACCTAGGAATTGGATGCCTATACTTAATGGTTATCTTATTAATGACCCTACAATCAACACACATGCACCAAGATCCATTCTTTTTAGGTACTAATAAAATAGGAACAACACAAGGATTCATACTTTCCCTTACTAAGCCTTTTCCATGAGCTCTTCTACTTGCCTTTGAAGCTTCTTTGTCTCCTCGGGTTTGCTTTTATAGGCTGGCCTATTTGGAATTTGAGAGCCTGGAATGAAATCAATTTAGTGCTCAATTCCTCTTAAGGGTGGTAATCCTTTGGGCACATTGTCGGGAACAAATCTAAAAAGTTATGCAACCAGGAAACAAATCCACTAGGAAAAATATTGGTTAGATCATCACCAAAAGAAAAACACATTAGTTTCACATCTTTATACAAAAGCATAGCCATGAATGTCTTGGCTAGCAAAGCTTTCCTCACATCCCTCTCTTTTGTAAATATAGTTTTTTTCACACCCTCTCATTTTGCATGCCCCTCACTTTTTTTATGGGCATCCCCTATTTACTCTCCTTTTTCCCGTCTAATCTCACGCCCCTCTTTGGTTTTCTCACTATTCTCCTTTTGTCGCATTACTTTTTCTTTTTGTTGGTTTAATGCACTTTCTCTCTCTCTCTCTCTCTCATTACTTTTTGGTCCTAAAAAATTTGTTGGGGTGTTAAAGAATACAAAACAATATGCTTGCCCCTAAAATCAAACTCATAAGTATTAGAGAACCCATCATGTTTGGCTCACCTATCAAATTGCCATGGTCAACCCAAAAGTATATGGCTAGCGTGCATGGGAATAACATCACAAAGCACCTCATCCTTATATCTAACAATATAAAATGATATCAAAACTTGCTTAGTGACTTTTACTTTTCCACTATCGTTTAACCATTGTAAGTTATAAGGTTTAGGATGTTTCATGGTTGGTAAATTCAGCCTTTCAACAACATAGGTACTAGCCACATTAGTGTAACTACCACCATCAATAATAGTAAGACATAAATTACCATTTATCCTACACCTAGAATGAAAAATATTTTCCCTTTTAATTTGATCACCCTTAACTTGGACACTTAAAGAATGCCTAGCTATAATAATATTCTTACTAGTAACCTTGTTTGGATCCTCAAAATCATCATCACTAGCATTTTCCAATGGAGGCATCTCAAGGTCGGTTGCATAGCCATCATCCTCATCATCACTTACTATCTCTCCATCACGCAAAACCATGGTTTTCTTGTTGGGGTAATCACGTGCCATGTGCCCTCTTCCCTGGCACTTAAAGCAAACAATTGAATTGGGCTTTTTAGGGGGTTCAACCTTAGCATTAGAGTTAGGCTTGCTCCCTTCTTCCTTTTTTGGTGGTTCAGTCTTAGGCCTATTGTTGGGCTTGTCACCACTTTTAAACTTATTAGTCCAAGAAACTGAATTGAAATTAGGCTTAGAATGTTTACTTTTATGTTGTCTTTCCACCATAATTGCAAAGTGATACAACTCCTCCAAAGTGGCATATTGCTTTAGTTCAACTTCATTAGCGATTTCTCTATTGAGATCGACAAGAAAATGTGCCAAATTTTGCTCCATAGGCTTTTCAAGTTCTGCCCTTATGAAGGTGATTTCAAGATCTTGATAATACTCTTCCACACTCCTATTACCTTGTACAAGTCTTTGTAACTTTTTGTGTATATCTCTAAGGTAATAGCTAGGAACTAATCTATTTGCTACCATACAAAAGCATATCCCACAAAGTCAATAGAAGCTAATTTAACCTTTTTATCCTCATTATAATTATGACAATCAAAAATAAAATCTACCTTCTTTTCCCAAGATAGATAGGCTTCAGGATCATTGGAACTACTAAAGGTAGGAATCTTCATCTTGATGCTATTGAGATTATCATCTTGCTTATTAGATCTTTGTCAATAACCTTCCATGGAATCGCCCTCCTCATCATCTTGAACAATCCTCCCACACCTTGGTTGCTTAAAATTGGTACAGGTGGTGTTGGAATTCGAGGCAATTTGCAAGCTTTCAATCTTCTCATGCATTGCTTGGAATTGCTTCTCAGTTTGGGCCATATGAGCTTGTGAAGCTTTCATGAACAACTTCCAATCTGGTTCTTCTTTAGGATCTGCCATGGTTAATATAAATAATAGAAGAAAACCTCACCAAACACTCCCACACGTGTTTACACTTAAAAGATAACACTCACACTTGTGTTTAACTCAAAATAGGTTTTTACCCTCTTTTAAGCTCACCACTCTTGCCTTTTACCTCTCTTGGATTCTTTTCTTTAAGTTCTTTAATGACTTAAGTTACTTTATGTTGAATTCAAGCCTAAACCAAACATAAATGAGCAAACTAACCTTAGAAAGACTTAGAAAATAAAGGATTCAGAATCAACATAATTGGTGCAAGAAACAAATCTTTAAAGGCCTAATCAAAATTTTAAGATAAAAAAGGAATTTTGAAGTTTTAAGACTGAAATTGAACTTGAAATTAATGGGATTTTATAGCCTAGGCCGAATACTAATGAGAACTTCAAAATCGGCCATTTAGTTTGCAAACAAGTTCAATGTGATCTTTAGCTTTTTTTTCTTTGTTTCTTTCTTTTTCTCTTTTGTTTTTTTTATGTTTGTTTTCTTTGATTTTTTTTCTTCTTTTTTTTTTAAAGCCAAAAACAAAATTAGAATCAAAAGAAACACAACGAATAACTTAATAATGCAAAGAAACAAATGAAAGTTGAATTGGCGGAATTGGGTGCCAATCACAATTTGCACTTTTCTTTCAATTTGGATGAGTTTGGTTCAACCGTAGACACATAAATAAACACAAAGAATACTTAGGACACAAAGAAAAAATGAATTGGGATGTAAGAAACATAAGGAACCAGAATGGAGATAGGACACTTGCTAAATTTACAATATGCAATTTTTCTGTGATTTTCTTGTGCTAGTGATCCAGAACTAGAATTAAATACAAAAGAGTGATTAAATATTGTAAAACAAACTAATTTGATGGGAGAAAAATAAAGAAAATAGATTGGAATAAGATAAAACAAGAACAAATAGAATCAAAGCCCTATGAAGGAGATAGGACCCGATTTGATGCAAAAACAATAAGAACACAAAGAACAATGAATTTTAGAGATAACTTACTTAATTTGATGCCTTAACTCTGATATCAAATGATACGAACAAGGTTGGATGAATCCTTACCCATATGTTAAAGAATAGTTGCCCAAAATCTATCAAACCAAGTATTGGAGTTTTGATCTTCAAATCCC
>CATIWR010062298.1:0-25235 GCA_949677035.1 Omphalea diandra
TTTTATTTTTTATTTTAATTAATTTAATTTAATATATAAAATGTTAACAATATATTTTTATTAATTATTTTATAAATTAACAATTTAGAGATAATTTATCAAATATTTAATATCAAATTTATATAAATTATCAATTATTAATAATAGTTATATTTGTAATTAAGAAATTATAATTAAAAAAAGAATGTACATTTTTATTAAGTGGAATGTACATTTTTTGTTAAGTGAAATGTACATTTATGTTAAGTGCAATGTATATTTTAGCTGTATCGGTATACCGCGAATACCGTATAATTTTAGCGGTATCGGTTTTGGCGGTTTTTGTGGTACTCGGTATCGGTATTATGATTTTTCGGTTTCGGTATTCGCGGTATCGGTAAAATTCGCGGTATACTGATTACACCCGTGGCTGAAGCAACATTTCATGGAATCTTGACAGCTGATATCCAATACAATTAAGGAAAAAAAAAAAAACCATTTTGGCTTTCTCGATTTCTCAGTCTGCTTTCTTTAAAGGAACTCACAGATTTTTGGACAGAGCTTAGCTATTGATTGTCTGCTTTTTCTCATTTGATGCCAGGTAAGTTACAACAGTTTGCCGATTCTAATTTCTCCATTGCGTGACTTATCGAGCGCATAATGCTCAATAGCTATTCGCCTTTATAGTAATGAATATTCTTTTGCATATTCTCTGTGGAAAATATCAGGCATCGGAAAAATTTGAACACATGGTGTTTGATAAAATGCTGCATAATAGTTACGTTACTATGATTGACAGAATACCAGAAGAAAAACAATATGATCCAAGAACCCATGTTGAAAGTTATTATTTATTTATTTATGTGTTTTTTGGGTTATGAGGGGACGGAGTATTTGCTGTAAGTATACATAAGGATGATGAAGCCAGCTATGATTGAATCCAAATTGGTGGAACTGATTGATGCTGACTTTGGGCGTTGAATCTTTTCCTGTTTATTCAATTTCTGTATTATGTTTCAGATTTTCTTCTTGAAATGGGAGCACAATCTTTGGATGAGGTTTATGTATGATTCTAAAATGTCAATGGCACACCCTTTGAGGAAGCTAGTTTCCGCTGTTATCCTTGATTTAGATGGTACCCTTCTCAATACAGGTCAGCTGGTTCTGTGCTTTTAAGCTGAATTTCATTATCTTTATGCTTGTCAGCATCATCAATTTGTATTTACTTACATAACCAAATATATGCTGATAATCCATGTAAAATATTTTCCTACGGCTATTTCATGAACGTCTTGTTATCTGCTTCCCACTTACCTGTCTATTGAATGCCAAATTGTCCCTCATTATTAGTTGACTATTGATTGTCAATTTCCTGGCAGATGGAATAGTAAGTGATGTTTTAAAGGTTTTCTTGGTCAAGTATGGAAAACAGTGGGATGGAAGAGAAGCTAATAAAATAGTAGGAAAGACTCCCTTGGAAGCTGCTGCTGCCATAGTGGAAGATTATGGGCTTCCTTGTGCAACTGAGGAATTTATTGCAGAAATCACCCCTATTTTTTCTGATAAGTAATCTACTATCTATACTCTCCGTTTGATTCCACAATCTTTTGTTGAATCACGATGCAATTTTATTTTCCTCTTACACTAATAAATTGGTCAGTTTCCTTGAGACACTTGTTTACTGGAAGCCTATATTTTACTTATAAGTATGCTTTCGGTAGCTGAAATAATGGATCCTTCTCTTTTAAAAAATTATAGGTGGTGCAAAATTAAAGCACTTCCAGGTGCCAATCGATTAATTAAGCATTTGAGTGATCATAATGTGGCTATGGCATTGGCATCAAACTCTCCAAGGGCAAACATAGAATCCAAAATTTCATATCACCAGGGTTAGTTCTTTAGACAATTTAAAGTGTTGATAACTTTCATCTCTATCATCTGATATGTCCAAAAATAAGTTGATTGTGTGTTGGTGCTTGTCCAATTTGAACTTGTTTCCTCATTGTTCCCACATATAGGCTGGAAGAAATCCTTCTCTGTCATTATCGGTGGCGATGAAGTAAGAACGGGAAAACCTTCTCCTGAAATGTAAGAAATATAGATGTACATGTCATCTTTTCTTCTTTGGAGTTGTCTTTTTTTTTTTTCTTTTTATTATATATATATATATGTGTGTGTGTGTGTGTGTGTGTGTGTTCTTAAATGTAACTCTGTGAGCTTTCTATTTTCTATTTAAGATTTTTGGAAGCAGCTAGAAGGCTTAATGCTGAACCCTCCAGTTGCTTAGTCATTGAAGATTCTTTGTAAGTGTAAAAAATAAAATTCTCCGAAATTTTATTCCTCTGTCTTGTCTATTACTCTTGAATTTCTTTTTGAGTGATACCCGTGTAGTTGATATTCATTTTGATGATTGAAAAGGACGCCACTTATATCGAATAATATGAGTGGTAATAAGTTGGGTCCTTAAAAGTATATGGACTAATAATCATATGATACCTCTGTTATGTATTTTAATTTGACATACAATGTGTGCTTTATTACAATTTAGTGCTTTTATTTTTCTGAGAAAAAATTATATGCACTCTTACTTCAAATTTGAGATGAATCTATTTGTGCTTGTCTTCATTTTCACAAGGGATCATAGTTTTAAATAAAGACTGTTACATTCATTAGGTAACATATTTTCAGCCCACCCTGGCTGTTATTCATGTTTAATAATGGTCGAAAAACTTTTGTGCTGTAATGGCCATTACATTAATGGGAGCGCAGGAATCTTTTTTTTGGCAGGTTTCACATGGCTTTTATTCTCTTTTGTTTACTGCCTACCAGCTAGCACTGACAAAGAGCAACTCTTTCCATTTACCGTTCATTTTTCTTCTTCATCTTATATTTGCATTCTTCTTCTTTCCTTTTATTTACACCTACCAGCAGCTTTTGCCTTTTATGTCTTCGTGTTTAAATATTGTGGCTGTTCAATTTCCTTTAGAGGAGAATTGTTATATGGATGACTTCTTCACACTACACTCTGTGACACTGTCGTGCGAACTCTGCAAAGCGCCAATTTAAGCTAGACTGGATCAAGATCCACAACCCTATCGTCTTTCTCTTTACTTACAAAAATTAATCCATGACGCTGCAATGTCCATATATATTACTTATTTAAGTTGATTATTATTTTGACCAAAAATTTTAGATAATCCAAGTGTTTAAGGCTCACACTAAACCTTATAATAGCAATCAAAGCAATTCAACAACCAAAGAACAAAGAAATTAAAGATTGAGGCATTGAGAAATATATGGTGTTTTATACTTATTAGTTGTAATTTTTAGTTCTAGTGAATTATGTCCATATTTCTTGGTTTGCAATATTTTGTAATTTTTTTTGCATAAAAATTGCATAATGGATGTAAGAGATCGTTTTATTTCTTGGATACATATATAATATATGATTAGATGGCTATGAAGCACTGACACTCTCTAGGAGTTGAAGAATGGTGTCTGGTACGCTGGGGGCACACCTGAATCTGTGTCCCTTATTTTTTTTTCTTATTTATAAACTAGGGGTTACGCCTGGGACATGCAGGGGAGATAGAGATTTAAAAGTTTTTAAAACCTTGGGGTCAAATTTGAAAAAGAAATGGTGTCTTTTTTAAAATAACTGCGTCAAAGTACAAAAAAACAGAAACCATATTGAGTCATTGTTGTTTGAGATGAAACGGTGGAGATGAAGAGCTTGAAGATGTTTGCAATGTGTGTGTGTGTGTGTATATGTGTGTGTGTGTGTGTGTGTGTGTGTGTAATTTGCCGTGTTCCCTCGGTATCCGTACCACACTTTTTTTGGAAAGGGCAGTCCATACCCGTGTGCATATCTGTGTCGGTGCTTTATAGTTAATGGCAATTGCAGAGAACTTACAAGGACAAACATCACTGCATTTTTGTTCCTCTTAGCCATTAAGCTGTCTAGCAAACAATTTTAAATGGCTGAATCTTTTTTTTTTTAAATTTTCTCTCATGATGTTTGAAAATTGCTTGTTTAGTTTGTCCACTAGCATTTCTTGTTGGGTGCACACTTTATTTTTCCAATGGCTAAGCAACAAAACACTCATTCATTATCATAGAGTTTGTTTAATGAAATTTGAAGGTTCTGGATGTGCCAGGCCAGGTGTTTTGGGTGGTAAGGCTGCTGGCATGGAAGTGGCTGCTGTACCATCAATTCCGAAACAATCCCATCTTTATACAGCAGCAGATGAAGTGATAAACTCTTTACTTGATTTGCAACCTGAAAAGTGGGGCCTACCTGCATTTGAAGATTGTAAACATCAAAGACCTTGATCGTTGCTTGAATCACATAATCAGTTTCCTTTTACCTCAGTTTTCATTAGAAAAAAAATGATTTCTGGTTGCAGGGATTGAGGGTACTTTGCCAGTACAACCTTGGCATATTGGCGGTCCTGTAGTTAAGGGATTTGGTCGTGGCTCAAAAGTTCTAGGGATCCCTACTGGTATTAACTATTAAGATTTAGTCAGGTTTATCCATTTGGTAAAAATATCAATTTACTTGTGGCTATCCTCTTTGCTCTGATGTGACCTTGAGGTTGTAATTGAATGTGAGAGTATAAACATGTGATTCACATTTTCCATTCCCTTTCATCTTCTAACTGAGTCATTTTCTATTTCAGCTAATCTGTCTGCGGAAGGATATTCAGAGCTGCTTGCAGAACATCCCTCAGGCGTGTATTTTGGCTGGGCCAGATTATCAACACGTGGTGTGTTCAAAATGGTCATGAGTATTGGCTGGAACCCATATTTTAACAACACAGAAAAGACTATAGTGAGTATAAATTTGAACTAATTGTTGGCTGACACGTCTTTTCTTCTATTTTCTAACTCTAGTTAATATTGTAGGAGCCATGGCTGCTTCATGAATTTGATGAAGATTTCTATGGTGAGGAATTGCACCTTGTTGTAGTAGGCTATATTCGACCAGAGGTATCATTGATGATGACTAGTATTTTCCTTCTGATTGTAGTCTTTGCAATTTTATTTGTTCTAAAGTTTCAGCTTGGTACATAACAGGCCAATTTCCAATCACTTGAGAGCTTAATAGCAAAGATTCACGAGGACAGAAGAATTGCGGAGAGAGCCCTTGATCTTCCATTTTACTCAAAATACAAGGATGATCCTTACTTGAAAGGCTCTTTATTATGATGGCAATGATCCATAAATCTCATTACATGTTATTAAAAAGAAAAAAAAAACCTATATTTCAATGTTATTATGTTCTCACTGGCGAACTTTATGCCAGTCTCATATGAACATACTGATCTTTATATGGTTCCTCGGAAGGCCAGATATCTGTCATTGATTATATACTCACAATCACAATTTCAAAACGAAATTGTAATTATTTTATTCACAGTAGCTGTTATGCTATATGTTTCACTCAATGCTCAGCTAAATTGCACTCATCGTCCCCGAACTTAGCTGTTATTTAATGTTGTTTTTAGTGTTTCAAGGTGCTACATCAAATGAGACGCGCTTGACTTAATTCATTTTTCTCTCTTAATTCTTCTATATTTTCTTTCCATTTGTAATTGTAGTCAATAGAGTTGCATCCTAAGGAAGAAAGAAGGCTAGGGATTTGATTGTAATTACAGACAAAGAGAGAGAAAATATAAAAAAAAAGAGAGATAAAAATGAATTAAGTCAGACATGTGAGGTTTAGAATCTCATCTAACGTGTCATTTTGAGACACTAAAAATAACGTTAAATAGGACTCATAGGATTTTCGATGAGGTGAAAGTCAGAAAGATGTGTCAAAGATTACCGTTGAAGCGAAATAATAATTTGTATATTATTTCATTACAAATTGAAATATAGAAACAACAGTGAAATTATCCTTAAGTTTAGGAACGATGCAATTTAGCCCTCAATGCTCTTACTTCGATTTTGGGCTTTGCAAGGATAAGAGAACGAGGCTGTGATCATGTTGGCTGCGAGAGGGACATGATATTTGCGTTCTCTCTCCTTGCTTATGGGAAAAGGGATTTGGAAGAACCATGCCCCGTAGCAAGTAAGAAGTGTACTTGAGACCTTTGGCCTATCGCTATTAACGTAGGGTCAGAATTCTCTACTAGATTGGTATTGCTAATGGCTTCGATTCCCTGTTGTGGTGGCATATGAAGTAGGGTTTGGTATGCTTGAGCAATTAAAGAGAAATGAAGAAGTGCTTCAAGCTACAAACAAAGGCAATGTTGCTTTATTTCGTTATTTGGTAATCTTCTCTGCTTCTCAGGGGTGCTTCTGTGGCAATGCCAGCCTAAACATCATTTTATTAAATAACATCATTAACATAATTTTACAGAAACATTGAAATGGATCAAATGCAGTAACTATATTTGCACTAACATCCTACTGCTGGATCATAAAATCAACAAATTTCTTAATCAAGACACCCCTTTCACTATTGTTCTTGAATTTATAGAAGCAATGTTTTTCTCCTTTGCTCTCATAAAATTCTACTTTTCCTCTCCACCCACTGTCAACCAAAGTCCTGTAATAATCGTCCCCTCTATTTTTCAACCAATCTTTGTCCTCCAGACAAACCAAAACTCTACCACACCCCAGTTTTGATAAATTTGGATCCACCGCCGGATTCAGTTTCGGGTCATCATCCCGCCCGGAGCTTGTTGGACTCAAGTACCTGTACATTTTATCTTCCTCTTTAGCCCCAAAAAAGGGATGCACAATAAGTACGCCAGTGACCTTCAAGGCACTATCTAACCCAATAACTCCAGCTTGAATGGCAACATAGTGGGCTATATTGGCCCCGACACTCTCATCCATTAAGAAAACCTGGCTAAAATCCGCGTACTTGTTGAGCCATGGTTCGGGTCCTAGGCCATTGGAGTGAGTAGAAATCCACTATAGCCCAACCCATGAATCATCATATGGGCATGGTAGAGGGTGCTCAGGCGCTAATCTATAGTCTATGGAAATGGCAATCAAATTGGCCCGAGTGACCAAAGAAGTAAGCAATCTTTTGGTTCTAATATCAAATGATGACCCCGTGCAGAAACCTCCACCATGGTAGTGGAGCAAGATGGGTAATCTTCGATGTAGATCGTCGAGTTTTGGAATGAAGATGCGAGCCTTGACACCGGTCTGAATTGAGATCATGTCATCTTTGGATTCGACCCCAGTTTCTGAGTCTAGGCCTGCAGGAATATGGTCCCTGTGCTTGTACCTGTGTATACGACCATCGTTGTAGACTTTGAAGAAGGGTGGAAAATCATGGAGTATTTCATTAGTGATTGGATCCATGACAATCCTGCCCTAGATGCGACCTTTTTTTTTTTTTTTTTTGATATTTTCTTTCTCCTGGGTGGTAGTCGAGAATATAGCAGGAAAGGTCTAATTGGTTTATAGCAATTCTGAGACAGATGACACTTTAGTTTTTCCTTTTAGGTGGTGGGGTGGATGAGTTTTGGATAGCTAAAGATTGTTTGACAATTAGTGTGTATCTCAATTTTTTAAAACAATATTAAACAAATTCATCACTATGTTTATTCAAAATTCATCTAAATTTAAGTCATGAATCACGATGTGACATACTATAAAATCATTTAAATTCAATTTAGTTCTAATTGATATTTGAAGTGGAAATCATTATTTCTCTTTTTTTTTTGCTGTCATGAATTACAAAATAATGATTAAAAAAGAAAGGACGGAGAGGAGTGCGAGTCAAAAGCCTGATTCATTTTAAATAGGGGAGAGGTAAATGCAGTTCCATACCAAAAGTAAAAGCCCTTAATCTCACTGAATTTTGGCGCGCATTGCAAAGTTTAAAAAACCAGAAATCTTACAAAATATCCTTTCGGTTAGAATCTATATCCTCTATTCCTCTTCTCGATCTGACCCACTCTCCAGACAAAAATCTAGTGGAAGAAAACAAGATGATTCATTCAGCAATGGAAGTAGCTATGGAAATCATAGAACAAACTTACTCGCAGCCTGTAATTAAGTTTGATTTGCCTCCACAGAGAATTTACCATTTTTATAAGCAGTTCAAGACTGCTTATAGATTTTATGAACAAAAAAATAATAATGAAAATTATTAAAGGGCTAATAAAAATATAATAAAACATAATAAATAAAGAAATAAATACACTGAATTATAACTCATATTATAATAAATTAAAATTTAAAATTTAAAATTTCATATATATATATATATATATATATATATTTGTAAATTCAATTACAAAGTAGACTTGACTGATTTCATATTATATCAAAATTTCACTAAACATTTTTATCAAATCATATCCAATACAAAATATATTATTATTTATTTTAAATAAAACAAAATATAAATTAATATTACTCAAATTAGAGACAACAACTGTTTATATAAAATTGATACAAATTTTTAAATAAAAAAACTTTTAAAAAATTTATATAATTATTTTTAAATTAATTTAACTCAAACTCGAACTCCGAAATTGAAATCGAAACCATGATTGCAAAAGCGGTAAATCGAAACCATGATTCATTAGTATATACCAAACGAAGGCTGCCCAAATGCAACCTTCTATATTTACGCTACTATTTTGGCGCTAATTGCGAAGTCTGAAAATAGGAAACCCCACAAAAACTCTTTGGGATCAGAACCAAACCCTCTGCTCCTCTTCTCGGTCCGACCCATTCTCCAGACCAAAACTCAATGGGAGAAGAGCAGCAGCAAGACGATTCAGCCCTGGAAGTAGCTACGGAGACCACAGAATCCAATGAACAAAACTACTCGTGGCCTGTAATTAGGTTCGATTTGCCTCCACAAAGAACCCACCATTTCTATAAGCAGTTCAGAACTGCTCCAAACCCTAACAATTTCCTCAAAGCCGTCAAATGGTATCGTATCATATCTTTGCATTTCTCTTCTATTTCTTCTTCTCCTTTTAATTTTAATTTTTATTTTAAGGTCTCCAGATGGGTCGTGTTTCTTAATCAGTTCCGAGGACAATACCCTGCGTGTGTTCTCACTGTAAGATCATTATGCCCCTATATAATAATGAATACAAAAATGGGAATTAGACTTTTTTCTTTAACTCCTTTATGGATGATACAATAACTTAGTTCTTCTGATTAGACCAGATAATGCTAGCGGCATTGATTCTAATCTATGTTCATTAGAGGCTGATGAAGGTAATTTCATGCTTGTGCTTTATAAAGTTTGCAAATTTAAAGGCGCTAGTTGATAGCTTTTTCGGTTTCATAAAATATATTTATATGTATATGGTGTTAACATTTTCGCACCATCAGATTCCTATGATGCGAGCCTTCTTGTGAAAGAAGGGGAGTCTGTTTATGACTTCTGTTGGTATCCATATATGAATGCTGCAGGTTTTTCCATTGAACTTTTTATCTTGTTATTTTTCATTTTACTATATACATTCAAAATAGTTGTCGATGTTACATATTGTATATATGACTTGAAATTTGCTTGGTATTTTAGACCCCGTTAGTTGTGTATTTGCTACTACTACTCGTGACCATCCGATTCATCTTTGGGATGCTAGTTCTGGACAGGTATTGATTTCTTTATTTGTTGGGTTATTGTTGTGGTTTTCATTCACACCCCTCAAGTGATTCGATTGGTTCTTTTGGCTTTATATAGAACATTACAACCTCAATGTAATATGAGAAATAGATTACTGTATTTGTTTGGTCTTTGATCCTGAATGCCGATAATTGCAGTTGCGTTGCACATACCGTGCTTATGATGCTGTGGATGAAATTACTGCTGCCTTTTCAATTGCATTTAATCCTGCAGGGACCAAGTAAGAAAATGATTCTTTATGAGGTTTATACTTTGCCTGATTATGATTTCCATTTTTTCACATATTATATCTTCTTTGTTTGAGTGGGAATTTTTCCTTTTGGTGTTGTATGGGCATTGAGTCTTATATAGATGCACAGACGCTGTTTATATGGCAAATCATACCCTGGAGGCTGGTTTGCAATTTAGAAAACAAAATAATGTGTTATGCACCATCACTAGAGTACTGCTTATTGTTGACATCAGTTCTTTTATTTCCGTTTCTTCAAGTTAGGTTATAATTCAACAACATCTAATTTTGTTTTCGTCAATCTTTGTTTCATATGTTAGGATGTTTGGTGGATACAACAAAACTGTAAGAGTATTTGATATACATCGGCCTGGTAGAGATTTTAAACAGTTCTCAACACTCCAAGATAATAAAGAGGGGCAAACAGGTTTTTTCTTAGTTTGGCTAGTTAAGGGAATATTGTTGATGTATATGTGATTAAGCACAGCATGCTCAACCTTTTGTTGTCTATAGGTATAATATCTGCCATTTCCTTTTGTCCAACTCATAGTGGAATCCTAGCTACTGGTTCTTATAGCCAGACTGCTGCAATCTTTAGGGAGGATAATATGGAACTTTTATATGTTTTGCATGGTCAAGAAGGTGGGATTACACATGTAAGTAAATTGATTGTTATTATTTTAATTTTGATTAATGTATCAATGAATAAAGGTAATTTTTTTTTTTCTTTCAGGTTCAATTCTCAAAAGATGGGAATTATCTTTATAGTGGAGGACGGAAGGTACAATATTGTAGTTTATTTTCTTTTTATTTGTTTTTTCTTACCAATATGTTTTTATCATATTGTGTAGTCTATGATGGATGCTTAGAACCATAAAATTTGTTTTCTTTTAGTAATGTTAGTTTAAAGTTTGTTTTTCCCCTTTTTAGGCTAAGATACAAGTGGGAATATAGAGTTAGATTTCTACCTGCTCCACACTTGCATTTGTTCATATTTGTTTTCATGTGTGAAATTTTAACAGTGGTTGTCATTGGTTGCAAAAGTACAACGATCCTTCCATCTTCCCTTCACTCTTTTGAAACTGCTTAGAGCTTATCAATATCAGATGCTGTTGCGTCTGTAATCCCTACAAGTGTACAAATCATTTAAGTAACATCTCAGTGAGTAAAGATAAAGGATAGTTCACACAATTACCAAAAAATTCTCAAACATCCTATTATTTAGCATTAAGTGAATAGAGAATGAATAATTAACTAAATAGAAAATAATAAAACAAGAAATAAAATGAATTATGAGTCCTATAAGATATGGTTTCTAGGGATTTTGGACTTTCCAATATAACTACCGATAAATATATCAATTGGATTGGTTTTGATTATAAATGGGTGTTCTTGAAGATAGACTTTCTAAATTTCTCGCTCTCAAACAATATTGAGTTTACCCATATTGGGATTGTGCTACTTTCGTGGTCCCAAAACTAAAAAGAAATTTATTAAATTCCATGAACAATCTTTTATAATCTCTAAGAGACTAAGCCTACTTTCATGGTCTCAATCCCAAAGTTTAATGTAGCTAGACTAACTCTAGATTTTCACTTTTGCTCATAATCTAGAGTCTCAAAAATACGTATATTTGACCATCACATATACAAGATAATTAATCATAAACATATCAAATCAAGTCACCTACAAACAATCGAAACTAAAATCAATTTATATATTCATAAGATATTATTGAGTTTTCAGCCTAATCCCTAGACTTAAAACTAACTATACATGGTAGAAGAGAAAGAACAAGTGAAAATGGAATCTATCAATTTAGAAATAAAAAAGTTTTTTTAAGAAGAAAATCTCCCTGTTCCGAAGGAGTAATAAGCTACACCAAGTATCCTCTTAAATGCTAGCGTATAGCCCTTGATCTAGTTTTTCCTTTCAGAAACTGCTCCTTCCTCAAATGTGTCTCTCCAAATGGTGCATGTGTTTTGTGTTTTCCCAAAAGAGCTAATATCCTTTGAAAAACTGTTACTGGGCTTTGCACCCAAGCCCGAGTTTCGGGCCATGCGAGTTTGCTACAAGCTATCCTGCTCAAATTTTGCTTAGGCAATTTTCTAGGAAAATGTATGGCCCAAATTGTGGCCTGAGCTATGGACCATGCGATATGCTGGAGAGATTGATTTTAAGTTATTCTTGAATACTCACAAAACATAAAATAAATGCAAATTTTAACTTTTCACATGATAAAATGCTGTAAAGAACAAAAAATGCTCCTAATTTATATCAATATAAATGTGTAAAAATATATCATATCAAATACACCAGAACTAGTCTTCTTAATTACAATTCATTCAGTGATAATCTGTCATTATTTTGCTTCTTGTGAACTAGACATGAACTCATGCTTACATACATGTGAACAAACACAAAATTTCATTTGTAAATGTAATTTATACCATATGTACAATTGACATCGGCATATTCATGTTCCTTGCAGGATCCTTATATACTATGCTGGGATATGCGAAAAACTGTTGAAGTTGTGTACAAGTGTGTTTTATTATTATCTTATTGGATCAATTTCTTTTTATAATGAATGATTAAATATTTGTAGGCTAGTCGAAGAAATTCGGGAAATGTCAAGGCACATTATTATACTTGAGATTTTGGTTTTGGTTAACTAGTTTATAATAATTCTACTGCATGTTCTAAATGATATAAAATTTGCATGCCCATATTATCTTAAATGCGAGATTATGTTAACTGCGAGATTATGTGTACTATATTTTCCTATGTGCTTTGTTTAGGTTATACAGATCTTCAGAACAAACCAACCAGCGAATATTATTTGATATTGAGCCTGGTGGCCGGCATCTTAGCACAGGTGGTCAGGTATCATTCAAGTTCTTTCTGTAGCCGAGCAAAAGGCTATAGCCAATGAGTTGTCATTTGTTTAATCTCTGATGTTGTTTTCCCTTTTATCGAATTTTGCTTTTAGGATGGTTTGGTTCATATTTATGACCTGCAAAGTGGGCAGTGGATATCTGGCTTTCAGGCTGCAGCAGGTATCGATATTTCATTTCCTTTCAAGCTGTCATAGTTGCAGTTATTCCCAGTTTATCTATCCCTTTTCTAATCCCTTTTGTTCTTTTTACCGTACAGATACAGTCAACGGTTTCTCTTTCCATCCATTCCTGCCTATGGCTGCATCTTCTTCAGGGCATCGAAGGTTTCAAGTTCCTGATGATGATGACCATGAGAATTTACTTTTGAATGGTATTTCAAGCAAACCCAGTTACTATTTACAGTTCATCTCGGCAGGCTTTTATTCATATGCTATATGTCTTCCAATCCCTAGCCATCTTGTGTTGTGTGCATTTGCTGCATGGGATACACACACACACACGCACACACACACACACACAATACAAGGTATGCTGTTTCAATGAAAAAGATGTAAAAATGGAAAAAAAAAAAAAAGAAAAAAGGTTTTTTGGCATTTTGTAAGTCCACTTTTCCGTTTTCATGGCCGAAGCTGTTGGCTAAACTTGTGGTTAATGAGGGTAGGTGGAGTTTTCAGGGCTGAATCAATTATGATAGGTTGATCTAATGGATATATACTGTATTTGGCAATTTGCTGCTTTCACAAAGTTGTTCTGTTTTTGTTTTGCATAGGTGATGAAAACTGTGCTTCTCTGTGGAGTTTCACCTGTGCTTCAGGGATGGAGAATGACGTTCACATCCATGGTGGTGATTTTAACAGTCAATCGGAAAATGATTTCCATCACCAGGGTCTTTGAGTCCCCTCTTCAGTAGTCTTGAGCCTCGGTGGAGACACCTTAACAAAATCTTATATTGACTGACAAACAAACATCATTTACCTTATTATTGTACATTATCTGCTTCCGTAAGAACCAAGTGATGTTCCATGAAAATGTCTAAAATTCAAGAGCCTAACTTGGACTAGTTGTTGGGAGTACTGAACGATTTTACCTGAAAATATGTGATGATATCACCTAATTTTTGTAATTTAGGAGTTGGTAGAGGAGAGGCGCGGATCAAATCGCTTTCTGACAACAATAGCCGTTTACCAACATAAATGCTCGTTTGCATGGGAGTTTGAAAATTTTGTAACAGTTCATTTGACAGTTTAAAATCAATTTAATTTGTGAGTAAATATAATATAATTAACACTAGTATGTATCAGTGTTCCATTTGAAGGTTTAGATAATTCTGAGCAAGGATACTGGAGGATTGTTACATACATTGAGCCTAACGTAATTCTGTTCATACAGAAATTTTTTTGGCCTCAACTATAGAATTGAAAATTTTTGTTACTAAATTCTAAGGAATGTTCTCAGAATCAGATCTGTAAAATGGGATTCAGTTTAGTTTGATTTATTATTAAAATTGGTTAAAATAAAAAAATGAATAAAAATCAGAAGAATTGGTTAATGTCAGAAACAGTTCAACTTTAAATTATGAAACAGTTCAACTTTAAATTATGTAATTCTGTAAAAAAAATTAAAAATTTTATATTATTTTATTTAAAATTTAAATGTTACAATTATTTTTTTATCATTTCATCATATTATAATTTTAATTTTTTAAATACTTTTTAAAGATTATTTATATATATATATTTTTAAAAAATTATTTCATTAACTTGATCAATTGAACTGATTGAATTAACTAAATTGAAAACCAATTAATTGATCAGTTCGATATTTGGTTTAATTTAATTTTAAAAATATTAAGTATAAGGGAACCTCAACATAAGATGAGTTCCCAAAATGAAAATTGATTAATTCATTATCTAAAGGACACGGTTCCGGTGTACCAAAATAATGAAACTACTCTCAATCCTTTTTTTCTCAACTACAGGAAATCTATGCAATCAACAAGCCAATATTTGATTATTTTTTCTCCTAAGACAAAATTTCCTACTTTATTATTATTTTTTTTTTGGGTCGACATTTGTTTAAAGTACGTTACGAATTTGCAGATAATCAATTGATTATTAGGAATAAGTTTTTGACCATCTGAAATTATACTTGCTGAAAATTAAGAACAATGAAAACAAAA
The DNA here is from genome assembly GCA_949677035.1 of Omphalea diandra. NCBI lineage: Eukaryota > Viridiplantae > Streptophyta > Magnoliopsida > Malpighiales > Euphorbiaceae > Omphalea > Omphalea diandra. The sequence continues at coordinate 14,907 of CATIWR010062298.1, forward strand.
TTTCTTTCCACGTAAAAGAGATGCCTACTGTTCCCTTGTTCGGATTCATCACTGATGCATCAACATGCTAGTAACCCCCCACCAAAACATGCTTGCGATGGCACCTCTCTTACATGTTGACCCGGCACACATATTCCTCCACGTCTCTACCTTTCTTATTGCCTGTTCGAGCAATGTTTCTCTTCCAAAGAAACAGAAAAAAGGCAAATTCAGCTTTTAAATGGCAAAATCCTCTCAACAGCCCGAAAATAATGATAGCAACTCGTTTAAACCCTAAATTGCTTCTATCCCTTTTCCCTTCTTTCTAGTTTATTAGGGTGGGTCTGGTTTCGAACTCACAATCACTGCCTTCCGAACGACCCAACCCCATACTACTCATCGTCGTCCTTACTTAGTTTCTTTCTCATTGTTCCTATTGAACCCGAAGAAAAATATTCATGAGAGAAACGACCGCTTCTAAAAGAATAAGCCAAACAAGGGCACAGCCTTCTGTTAAGAGATTAAAGACGCGCCATAATGCCCATGATGATGACCATGTTAACAACAACAAACTCAGTATGTACATTCCTGATGATATTCTTGAGAAAATTTTCACATTCTTGCCCATCAAAGAATCCATAAAGATTGGAACTTTGTCGAAAAGGTTCAAGAATTCTTGGCTCTTGCGTAGCAGATTAAACTTCGATCAAGATTTCACAAATGGTTGTTGCATCGACGATTTCGTATCAATAGTGGAAAAGGTTATGGATCTCCACGCTGGTCCAAGTATTGAAAGTTTTAGTTTACATCTTGATCCAAGGAATCATGGATCCTTGGTTGAGCAGTGGATAAAAAAAGCCATTTATAAAGGTGTTGAAGAGCTTGATTTGGATTTCACCGAGGCTTTTAATTTGCCTTCCGGTTTGCTTGATATTGAATCTCTCAGAAGCTTGAAGCTTTGTCGTTCTTTTCTTGAACTTCCACCAAGAATGCAAGGCTTACGTTTCTTGAACACTCTCATTCTTAGGCATGTTCATGTGATTACCTCAAACTTGATGGATAGTTTGTATTCTGGTTGCTTGTTGCTTGAGACTTTGGATTTGGCCCACTGCACGGGTCATCTCAAGTTCATTGCGGTAAACCTGAAAAGGTTGAAGACATTAAGGATTGGACATTGCAAGAATGTAACTGTTTCAGGAATATTCAGTATTCATATCCCTTGTCTACGCTCACTCTACTATTGTGGACGGGTTCATGATCTAACAATCGGTGATATTTCACAATTGAATGATGCGTTACTCAATTTCAGACGTTCAACTGATTTCAAAGATTCTTTTCAAGTGATTAATCTTGTAAATGACATCTCTCTTGTCCAAGTTCTCAGCACTACCAGTACATTTCTTGAGGTATTTAATTACATTAATGTTTGTTCATATGATATACTTTCTTGCACTAGATGACAATTTCTTATATTATTTTAGGGACTATCTCCACGGATCATAGGTGGTACGTGGAGAGAAATGAGTTACTGCTTTCCCAATTTGAAGGAATTTCAGCTGTTCATGGAAGGGGCAAGATTTTGTAATCCTTTAGACATTGTTCTGTTCATCAACAACTGCCCGTGCCTTGAAAGACTACTGATCGATGTGAGTATATAGACATTGTATGTATGCATTTATACTACATTTAGCTCTGATTAAGTACTAATGTGAAACTAATTAGAGTAGCTCGGTTTAGTATAAACTGATTAACTGACCAAACTGTAAAATTTCTTCAGTTCAATAAATTTTCTTTTGAGTGTGGATTATGCTGGGAACTCCATCATTGTCAACTTTTCGAGCAGTACAGACCCTACCCCAACCTCAAGTTCATTAAGCTGATCGGATTCAAGTTCCAAAAATATGAAGTAATGTTGGTCAAGTTATTCCTGCAAAGGGCAATTTACTTGGAAAAATTAGCTCTGGTCTCTCCTCCTCAGCGTCGTAGCATCAAACGTTTTGTATCAGATTTAGCTCAATATAATCTACTTTTCATGAGCTGGAAAGCTTCTATAAAAGCCCAGATAGTTGGATATGAGCGTTCTAAAGACTGGAGCGAAATTAATCCACTGCATTGTAATACATGGTATTAAAGGAAAAAGGTCTTTTGATAGATTAGATTTTCTTGCTTTAGAAAACGTAACAACTTCACAGTGATGATATTACTATGAAAGTATATTTGCTTCTAATTGGTGTGTTAATTTTGTCGTACATTTGAGCTTATCCAACAACTTGCATTGTTTAACAAAAATAATTTTGCTGAATTGGTGACCACATTTCTCCTCCAATTTTCTTCTCTATTTCAACTCTAAATTGTGAACAGAAAAATATGTTACATAAGATATAAAAATGAATTGCACAATTTGGAAAAAAAAATACTATAGGATTCAAGAGTATGATCATGAACTTATGCTAGCAAAGTGTTTGTATAGTACAATACGTGAAATTAGTATTCATCTCACTTTCTTAGTGATATGTTAAATTATAAATTTATAATCAAAATAATTCTAAAAAAACATTCAATTAATATAAACTTTATGAAAGTTAATTCTAATTTCAAATACTATAAAAAGTATGTTATAACTGATAAAAAGATTAAATTGAAACACAAAACAAATTCGCAGAAGCAAATAATAATCCTATAGGGTATACATTTTTATCTTATATCTTCTTTTTATTAAATTTGATCATTAATATTTAGGTGTTTGAATCTAACAATTGCACGTCAAAGTAGAATTTGGAAAGATCAAGATATATAGTTGTGTTTCGTATGTAATATATGATTAGGAAATTTTCATTTAGAAAAGAGGAAGGTAAGAGACAAAAATTAAATAAAACTACATATTCATTATCAAGAAAAAAATCACTACAAAATAAAAAAAGAAACCACAAAATAGGACTAGAGAAATTAAGAATTTAAAGTAATAAAACTATGCTGTCAATATCTGCTTGATCATAACAAGAGATAGAATATTTGATAAATTATTAAGAATATGCAACAAAATAAAATACATAAAATCAGTGCACAAATATTATCAACCATCAGACGACTGAAACAGAATGAATCCAACCAATGATACGATTGATAATATTTATACATTAGTATTTTTGTACATAAATTCTCATGCTATATAGCACAATTCTAAATCATCTTAGGTACATTCTCACTAAACTCTGTGAATCATTAAGTGCTGCAATAGCTATTTCAATCTTTATCTTCAAATGATTTTTTTTTTTTTATCTTCATCTGCCTACAGATAGGAGAATTAATAAAATGTGTGTATGGACTTAAATACTGTATATACTTTCATATGAATGCATTATTAATTAAGTAAAAATACTTAGCTACATTAAGGTGTGATAATTGGATTGTGTATCTAGTCCAATAATTAAAAAAAAAAAACTCATAACTATCTATGTTTAATTGCTGTTTTATTCCTTTTTTAATCAGATGTAAATTATATATTAACACTGTAAATATACTTATCACATGTTTGGTTATATTAAATAATCAGATATAAAATTTTATTCTAAAATAAGTGTTTTAATATTTTAGTTGGATTAGTGAATCATTTTAAATTTTAAAATTATATTCTTAAAATTTTGAAGTAAATTAAAGTATCAAATATGATAGTAAAATTAAATTTGTATATATTTTCACTTTTTGGTGTACGAAATATGCTTGCTTTTAGTGTAATGAACTACTTTTCTTATCAAGGACTTCAAAACCAACAAGGATTATTTGGTTTGGCTCTTTTCTTTTTTTTATGTAGTATGTTTCTTTTTCTAGTTTATTGGACAAATTACAATGCGGTGAGTTTCAATAATATTCAATATTCCAAATTAAAAAATTTGATAGAGACGTCTATAGCTGGGATGGTAGTGTTAATATAGTGAGAAGAGTAAATGTATATTTTCTTTTCATATTTTCGTATCTTTATTTTTCTTTTCTTGTCTTTCACAACCATGAACCAATTAATTTATGGTAATGGATTGCAAATCCTATGCCTTTGTGAACTACTATAGTATTTGTCACAAAAAATTTCCTAAAATGGTCCAAAATTGTTGGTTGGATAATCCTATTCTAGCAGTTACTATGTTTTTTTTTTTTTTTTTTATAGCAAGTTATGGAGATAAAAAAAAAAAATTATAAAGACTCAAATTGAAATTGTGAACTTAAGATTTGAACACAAAACTCTATACTCTTGTCTTAAAATATTTTTCTTTTTCTTTCCAAAAAAAACCAATTTCATATCCTTTATGCTTTATAACTCCATAAATAATTTCATATAAACATGAAGCAATCAAGTAAATACTTAATTACTTGAAAAGGAAAAAAATTTAAGAAAAACCAAGTGTGTCTTTTATTTAATTGTAAAATTTCTTCTTACATTGTTCACATATGACTGTAATATTATTTTTGTTTATTGATGACATCAATTGAGCCATATATTATTGGAATTAATCAAGTTAACTATAATTGAAAAAAAAAATTCTTTCTTTCAATTTAGAAATTAGATTTATTTTTATCAAAATAAACATTTTATTTTTATTAATTTGAGTTTTGAATTTAAAACTAACACGAATTAAATTTTTCTTAGTTCTTTCATCAATAGAAATCAATTTTTATTTCAAAACTATATTATCAATATAAAAATATATTAAAGAAGATGAATGACATATTTTGGTGATTGATGTATTTTTATTCAATATATAGAATAAAAGAAAATTAAGTGAATCTCAAAATAAAACTTAACAAATTTTCTTGTAATTATTATTTTTTGGAACACTTGAAATTATTTCTTTAAACGGCAACACTGTAGTAAAAATTTATAAAAAAAAAAAAAAGAATGAAGTAGAAAGATAATATAATCATTATGGATGTTGATATCCCTCATTGCCACATCATCTTTAATGTAAATCTATTGTGCTAAGTAAGCAATTAATTTTTAGGATTAATTTAGTACATCTACTTAGATTTGGGGCCAATTACATTCAATTTCCAGTAAAACATAATAAATAATTATTTTATTTTAAAATAACAAAAAATATTATAAATAAAAATTAAAAAAAGTAAAAAGCAAAAATTCTCACCGTATTTATCTTCACTTACAATTTCCTAAAAATTTTCATGCCCAAAAATCTCTATCTTTCAACTATCCTTATGATCACCATGAGCATAATTGCTCACTTTTTCTCCATTATTATTGCCGAATTTGGCATTCAAATCACGTCCATGAAATCCAAAATTGTCAAACAAAAACTCATTATTTTAATAGTATATTCATATATTCAAAAAGTTGTTTTTGTACATTCATTTTTTTTTCATGTATCCACCCGTGATATCATACATCATAAGCATTTCCATTCATTTTTTTCTTTGTTGTTTCTATATTTAAATAATTTTTTATTCAGTTTCATAAGTCAATTTAAATTAATTAAATAAATTTAAATTAGTTTGATTTTAATTTGATTTATAAATTAATTTAATTGATTTGATTTAAATTATTAATATTAAATTTTTATTTAAAAATTAAAATTATGAGTGATTTAACTCAATTTGACTTGAAATAAAAAAAATGATTCACTTTCTATATCCTAATTTGATAGATCTAATTATATGGTATGCAATTTGAATTGATCCAATTTAAACCTACTCTATTTAATTCATTTACCACTTTTAAAATTAATTAGTATATAAGCGATACCATTTAAATCCTAAACAAAAATAAAAAATATTTAATAGAAATTTATCATCTCATTAATGGAAGTAAATATAAAATTTTATTATGTGAAATCATCTAGCCTATAATCTAACTACATCACATTTTCAAAATTCTGTATTTAATCAAATATTAAGTTAATGGCTTAGCCATTATTTATAATCAATCTTCAAATCAATTAAGAAATGCATGTAAAAGGAGTACTGAAAGAAAACTATTGTTTAAATCAAAAAACCTATCTAGCTTAAGGTTTTGAGATGAAATGGAAAATTTTATTTATTAGTGATAGTTTTTGCTTCTGATTTTTTTTTTTAATCTTTAAGATAATTTGTTTTGAGTTTAATAAAGTTTAGGATTTTATGTATTTATATATTGGGAAAATTAGACCATGTGGAAGAGAGGATGGATGATGTGTTTCTATTTTTGTATTCATGATTTTATCTTAAATATTTTAATTATTAAAAGTGTGGAAATTATTTATTTTTATTTGAAAATTGGACTAATTTGGCTTTAAGATTAAAGTTTGCACACTGAATTAATCCAAAAGATTAATTCGGCCTTAATTGATTGTTTTTAAAAAATCGAGAGGCCAAATAATATAGATAAATAGATAGTACTAAACATGTGTTAAGAAGCTGCTTGCTTAATTGGGTTTTATGACGAAATCATACCAATTGAGTGGATGTTTATATATATATATATATATATATATATATATATATATATATATATATATATATATATATATATATATATATATATTATTGCTTGAAATTTACTCGAGTTCTAACTCGTTCAAAATTTATTATAAATTTAAACTCAATATATTTTATTGAAAAATTAAAACACCTTTAAACTCAATTCAAAAATTTGTGGTAACTCAAAATAATTTTTAGAAAAAATTATTTTATTTTGATATTTATAAAAATTATTGTACAATAATATATATTAAATAAAAATAAAATTAAACTTATAAAATTAAAATAGTACATATTACCAAATAAAATTAACTATACAATAGAATTAATGTTAAAATTATGCAATTTTTTTATAAAATAAATTTGTAAACATGTTCGAACTCTATCAAAAAAAAATAATAAATAAAAATTGAACAATAAATTTAACTCACTTTTTTTTAATTCACTTTAAACTTAAATGTAAAATAAAATAAACAAAAAACATTTAAGTCTGTCCTACACTATGGTGAATTGCAATCCTATATGTTGGAGTAACATAGACAGTACCCCATCTATTAACTTCGCTTATTATCTTTTTTAATGTAAAACCATTCAATGTAGTTATAATCAATACTAGAAATTAATGAAAATTTATTGCGCCTTTTATAGAAAAGGGGATCTCCTAACATTTAGCCTAATCAAAATTTAGTTGTGATCAATGTCCATATTCGGTAAAAAATAATTAATTTTACACATCCCTTTTATCTTTTTTTTTTTAAAAAAAATACGTCTCTTTATTGTTTCCTATCAATATATATACGTATTTGATTAAAAAAATCAATATATATATATATATATATAAGCATTAAATTAAAAGATAAATTTATTTACATAAATACACACTATAAGAGTGAAGTTAAATTTTGTAATTTGGTGAAAAGTTTCTTTTAAATTTTGCGTTATTAAGTTACCTTCAAGTAATTGATAGGAAAAGATTCACACAAAGTTAATTTTAATTTATAAACCACCACCTTTCATAAATTAATAAAATTATTATACAACACTTCATGACAAAAATTTTTTAAAAAATATGATATGGGTATTTTTTTTTAATGATAATAGAACAAAATACATAAAAGTGGGGTATTGCCGTCCTGTGCAATCTATTCCCAATCTATGTGCTGATTTCTTGCGTTATTATTAATTTTTCTATCTACATTTATTGTGTTAAGGAAAGTGAAAAAAGAATGTGCCCACTTCTAAAAGCTGAAACTAAAGACAGATTGACGTTTGGCATCGTGTAAAACACCAAAACTAACCAACCAACTAACTCCAGTCAGCCGCCCATTAGGAATCTCCAGTCAAACACAGCATTGGCCAACCTCATGAGTTGCTACATCACCCACCACAGCTATTCTGCCACGTACACTGCAACGACTGGCCGAGCCCACGCCTTCTTGTAACTCTAGTAAAATCTCTAGCACACAATAGAAAAAAACAAACACGAAAACGTGTTCGATCAGACACAGACGTAGCCGACTTGGACTGACCAACCAGCCACGTCATAAGAAGAGTCAGCATACAAATAGTTTCCTCGTTCAATTAAGATTTCGCCACGTGTCCAACCAAACGGCTAGTTTTCCCTCTCTATTGCACTATTTTATTTTATTTTTTAACCGCCAAAAGGATAATTTTAACCCACACGAGCGAGAAGATATTTATTTCCATTGGAAAACTCCAGTATCTTCTGGCGTTAACCGCGTACATAAAAATTTTCACCCTTTTTTTTTTTATTTATTTATTTTTAATTTTTTAAAAAAGAATAATAGAACACTATCTTTTCCAAGCTATATAAGCGCAACTTAACATTTTTAAACCAAAACTGAAAATTTCGTCGTCTCTTTCTCTCCACTTAAGAAGACGGTTCTTGTCTCCATTTTTCCCACTTTATAAGGGTTTTACCTTTCTATCTCAAATTTAGGCGAGATTTGTCTCTATCTCTTTGAGATTCACCAATATATTCGCCTCCTGTTTTGAAAATAATTTTCTGTTTCTGCTTTCAAACGGGTCTTCTTTTGATTGCTTCTGCTGATTTCTCATTTCTGCTTCGTGATTAGCTTAATCTAGTCTTAATCTTGCCTTTTTCCGTCCTTCCTTTCTTTTTTTTTTTTTCTTTTCTCGGTGCAGATTTAGGAAAGAAATTTTTGATATTTGGAATTAGAATATTTTTCTTGGAAATGGCATTAGGAAGGAGATGCAATTCAATGAAGTCAAGGCGTGGTGGATTTGATGGTGAACAGGGATTAGGGTTAGGGTTTGTGAAATATACGCGAAGTTTTGGAAGGAAAAGGATTTTAATTTCCAACCATGAAGATTCTTTGCTCTTTGATTCGCCTATTACTACTCCTTTAAAAAGGCTGTGCAGTTTTGAGCCTGAGAAATCTACGCTTGAAAGCCTGCCACAGGATATCCTGGTTGGTATTCTGCACTACTTAATTTGAACTTTCTAGCTCGATTAATTTGTTATCAGTTGTAATTGAATGGTTATTTATTGGTTTTTTGTTTATGCAGATTAGGATTCTGTGTGGTGTGGATCATGATGATTTGAAGCAGCTTTTTCATGTGTCAACAGCAATTAGGGAAGCTGTAAGTATGTTTGAACTTTGGCTTGAGTCTATCATTGATTCATAATTGATCTTTTGCTTAGTGATTGATTATTTGTTTCTTCTCTTTGGATTAACAGACTTTGGCTGCCAAAAAATGTCACTTCGCCTACAGTACACCAAGAAAGACTCGTGCTTTTCGAACTCCAATTGAATTCGAGAATCCAAGCGAGTTTGATGACATTGAAGCTCCAAATGCACCTAAACAAACCCGGTCTTGCAGGTCACGACTAAATGGGAGGAGTCTGGCTGATATATCAGTGGCGTTGTTTGCTTCCCCAAAGAAGGGGCTTTTCCTGGAAACAGAGTAAAGATTTCGGTAGTGGGTCTTGCACATAACACGGATTTGTTGTCTGTTGTAGATAGAAGAAGAAGGGTGAGGAGAGGAGATCTCGTTTGTATTGTATTAGGTCTCATTTGGGGTTGGTTTTGTACATGGCAAGAATCTTCACAGGCCAAATTTGTATTCTTCAACTTCAACGCATTCCATTGAAGAAAAGGGATTTTTGGCCTGTTTTTATCTTTGTGATTGTACATGTGGTTAGCGATACAGGCATTTGTTCAAGGGCAATCTTTGCCCTTCTGGTATGACAAAAAATGAAAACTTACATTGTATATTATGCATTCTGCTCAATAATAAAAATGATTCCACTCATTTTCTTTGAGGATTCTTTCCTTTTTTTTTTTTTTCTTTTTTATGTGATGTATTTCGGGTTATTTTGAAAAGAGAGGGTAGGTCAGTTAATTATGGAAAGGTAATTAATCAAGCGAAGTTTTAGGATTGATAAGTGGAAAGATTGAAATATGGAAATGTTGATAAAATTGGGAAACAGAATATGTTGAGCAGAATGTTGGGGACAGCAAATGGTACGAAATCAAATTGAGAGACAGCTGTTACTTAGAATGCAAATGCGATGGGAAAACAAAGGCAAGGTGTTGTTCAAAGTTGACACTTCATCCTATCCCAGTTGTATCCTCCCAAAATCAAGGGGAAATGATCAAAGAAGGAGGCAAAATGAACTCATATGTGGAAAGTTGCTGCATGTATCTCATGCCCTTTTTTTATGGGGGGGGGGGGGGGGGGGGGGGGTGTGGGTAAAAGAATTAAGACCAAAAAAAAAAAAAATAATGCAAAAAAAAAAAAATATTTAAAATTTAGTCATTTACAACAAAACCAAAATTTATTAGGTTGGGGGGTGGGGGGGTGGTTTGGTTTATTATAAGTAAAAAAAAAAAAAAAAAAAAAAAA
>CATIWR010062351.1:0-58398 GCA_949677035.1 Omphalea diandra
TGAATCAAACCAAATTAAATAAATTTTTATATAATTTTTAGTTATTTTCTCTTTTTTGGATTTAATTGAACTTTTTAAAAAAGTTCATAAATCAAAATGATCTTTTATCTATTTTTAATAATCAAATATTGGTTTAAGGATAGATTTGAAAGGAAAATTAAAGTTTGGATTTTTTGTTAAAAAATAAAGTATGGGATAAATTTGAAAAGCACCCTAAAATTTAGGGGACTGTTTTGGTAATTAAACTGTTTACAGGACAATTTTTTTTTTATATCTGAGATGGCAACATTTATACATGAATGTGACATGATAATCTCATACTTGTAGTTTGAGCATCAATGTAGTTATGAAAGTATATATCTAATATATGACTTTATCTCCATTGGTTGTCTACTTTTTGGTCTATTTTTATGTGGCATTCTTTTGCGTTAAAGCAAGATGAACAGCTGCTGGAGCCATTGCCCCTGCTGCATTGGAGCTGGAATGCTGCTGATGTTTGTGTGACAATAAGTGCTGTCATTTTGCTGTTTTTGTATCAATCAAATCTTATGTTATTGGCTTTTGGCTTACTTATTTTATTCAAAGTATAGTGCAAGATTTTTACTTGATTCAAGCAAAGATTTTTAAAGCAACAAATTTTACTTAAGAAAAAGTTCATGTAGTAGTTAGAAGTTGTTGTAATGACCATACTCTTGTGTTTTTTGTAACAATTATATATTTTAATGAAACAAGTAAGCTAAATAGCTCTTCTCCACGTTTTTCTTCTCTATTTTTCTCTTCATTTTTACACTCTTAAGCTTTGATAAAATCCATCATTTTGTTACTGTTGCAACCCTTTGTCTACGTACCTGCTCATTGTTGATGTGAGGGAATACTCAAGTTTCGGCCAAACATCATCAGAGAGATTAGAATACTATGTTATATGTTAATATGATTGGCTCCAACTTCACTGGAATTTAATTTTGGGTTATGGTCAAGTTGACATATACATGCCATTCTGCTTCACTGGATTACTACGTTAATTCCATTAGTTCTGCTTATCTCAAGCGGCATGAATGTGATATTGCTTCGCTTGAATTTATTATGGATGATGATTATAGTTGACTTCATGCAACTGAACCAATGCTATTTTCCCAGTTCTGGACATTGAAGGTAATTTCTGAAATTGGCCTTCAGTTATACTTTAAATCCAATGTCAACTGAGATTGTTTGCTTGCTGCTTAGTTTACGAGCTGTGCAGAAAGTTGTGCACAAAATTCGACATGATGAGAAGTATAACGAAGATTTTTCAAAGATGGTTTATTATTTGTTTGAGAGAAGTGTATGTGCCTACAATAGCAACAAACACCCCAGCTATCAGTATCCCTACAATTATCACCAGCTCCAACCCAAAACTTCTAGCTGCTTTGTTAATCTTTAGATAGCAGATGCATGGTAACAACATTGAGATGGCAACACACAAGAAAGCACCTGTAAAAGCCATTACATAGCCAAAGAACGGGACAGATAGTGCCACAACCAGTGTGCTCATCACAATCATTGTCCTGATGAGGATCCAGAGAGATCTTCTGTTGCTGAAACGAAAGTTGTTCTCAACAGCTTTTGCGATTGGAGTGGTCATAATTGCATTTTTGGTTAGGGGATTTACAAGAGTGCAATATAATGCTATTTTGGCACTAATTTTCCTAGTAGGGAGCTTTAGTCAGTTGAGACATTAAATCTTCTCCATACATGAGATAACCTAAAACTGCCATCAACGTATAGGTGACAGTGCTTACGGTAAAGCAAGCAAATAAAACCTGCAACGAGAAAAATTAAGAAATAGCATTAGATAATTGTTATAGTCAACCTGGAAGTACTGTAAAAATATTATTGAACAGCCAGTCTGATGACTAAAAAAATGAACAATAAGATTGGTTATCGGATCTCAACCAAACTTTACCTTAGAAAATTGGCGTCTATCTTGCATGGAACTGCATAATGTTGGGAAAATTGCATGCCCGCAAAAACAAAAGGCAAACAAACTTATGGTAGTTGGCAAACCTCCCCAATTCAACAATAGACCTCCTTCATGGAACCCCACATCATCAAATGCACCAGTCCAATAAACACAAACTATCAAGACAACAGACGCCAAAACCCCACCAGCAGATACATAAGCCAACACACCTATACTTCTTAACTTGGCATAATTACAAGCGGTGAGCAAAACAAAAGCCTGATTGCTTCCAATGTTGATTCCAGCAATTCTGAAATCCCCATTTGGAAACAACTTGCTCAAGTTGTCGCCTTCTAGTAATAAAAACTCTATAGCTACTAAATATTATTCTAAACACATGAATACAGAAACAAGGCCGCTTCCCTTGTATCCAAAAGCTCGTTGACCTATATCTGGTATGTTTTGATGGATAGCTGATCACTATCCATACATCTTTGCAACAGCAATCCTGTGTAACAACATGGCATAGCTGTAAGTATGAGAAGTGACAGGCTTAGCCATTGAGAAAGTGCATAACTGATATGATTCCAACACCTGAGAGACAAAAAAAAAAAAAAAAATTATTAGTTATTATAACTAATAGCAATGTACATATCTACTACATTTACCAGAAGCACAGACATTACTAACATTGTTCTGAATTTGCAAATGTGAGAGCATTGATTATAAAATATAAACTGAGTGACAATCTATGCGATTAATCTATCTAATACAAAGCAAATTTCATGGCCCAGAATGGTATCATCACAGGAAAAATGAGGCAAATCCAACTTATGAGTAAGCAACAACTGAAAAATGATTATAGATCTTTAAATCCTAGCAATGAGTACATATATATATGAGATACCAAAGAAAGAGCAGAGACCAGATAATGTATTGATTCCGTTGAAACAAGTTTTAAGGAAGCCGGTGCCTTTGTCAGTTTCCTGTGATTGTGGAACCTGGTTCTGGCTTTCCTCCAATTGTGGAAGTTGGTTTTGTCTCTCCATTTCGAATTTAGGTGTTAAAGGAATGATAGAACATATATCGAAATGATAAAGTAATACTCTTGTATGATGGATCACAAAAGGTTGATCAGATGTTGAGGATGAATAAACCAGAATGAAGGGGCGTAGTTATATATAATAGCATGCAGAAGGGATTGAGTGTTGGCCTTGTTTGATCGGTGACTGAAGCGTAGTATGGTGAAGATAAGTAGATAGCCATTTAAGTCTGCTGGTAGCTTTAGCTTTCCGTATGTTAAAGGAAAAATCTTTGCGAATGCAAGGACTGGTATTAGAAGAGTTTTACCCCCTCACACAGTCTACCTAACTCTGATCTGAATTAATCCCATACCCACTGAATGATCTTAACCCAAAAAGGAGAAAGCCTTACTTAAATTTGGAATTTGGATAGTCACAGCATGCATGCCTTTTTGGTATTCTTACAAGAGCGGAAGTATGAAATATGTTTTGTTTAACATCACATGCATGATCATGACTGCCTTGATTGTGTGAAACTCATTCAAGATCGACTCAGTTTTTCGCATAAGGAAAGATTTGAAAGAAGCTTCGAATGTATTAATCCAGCACTCGTGTCATCACATTAATAATATATATATATATATATATAATTGAGTACGTAATCCGACACCGGAATGAAATTTTACTCTCTTTGTTCGGTTATGTGTCTGTTTAATTGACTGAATGGAGAAAAGGAATATGACTGGTCAATTTGTTCGAATCTGATCAGTAGCTAGTTGAGGGAAAGGCCTTTCTTCATCAATTAAACAATTCGAGATTGAAGAAATGGAATTTATGGGGAATAACAATTCGAGTTTTAATTAGTCTTTAGTTCCCCATAGTGGAATTAAACAGAGTTTTTGAATTATCTGTACTGATTCTGCACAAAATGACATATATATCAAAAGCTATAATGAAGATAAACATATGCACGTAGTGTAGTTTTCTTTGTGCTTAATTTGAAACTCTTATCTTTTCTTTCATTCATGCCATTCTTGGTCAGGCAAAAGAATTACAACGGTTTTGCTGATCTTAGAGACCATTAGTTTATTAGCTCCATCTTTGATTTCAAAGATGGGTTATTATTTGTCTGAGAGAAGTATACGGGCCAACAATGGCAACAAAAATCCCAGTTATCAGAATCCCCATAATTACCACCAATTCTAACCCAAAACTTTGAGCAGCTTTGCCAATCCTCAAGTAACAGAGGCATGGTAACAAAATAGAAATGGTGATGCCTAAAAGAGAACCGGTAAAATCCATTGCATAACCAAAAAATGGAACGGTTAATGCCACAACCAATGTGCTCATCACAATTATTGTTCTAATGAGGATACTGAGAAATCTGTTGTTGGTGAAGTAAAATGTGCCCTCAATAGCTTTAGCAATCGGATTAATGATGACTGCATACTTGGTCAAGGGATTAACTAGAGTGTATATACTGCTATTTTTGCACTGATTTTCTTGGTAAGGAGGTTTAATGTCACTTGAGACTTCAGTTGTTCTCCAATCATAAGGTATCCAAGGACTGCCATAGATGCATAAGCCACAGTGCTTATAACAAAGCAAACAAGTAAAAACTACAATCAAAGAGGAAAGTGCATCACATGATTATTATGTATAATATGAAAGTGAACAAAATTAACATTGCCAAAAAGCCATTGAGGTAAGCACAATTCCAATTATTATTTGCAAGAATTTTTTTAGGAAAATGTGACAATCAAGTTATCTTTTAATAAATAAATTAAATCACTATAAATTATACTCCCTCTTTTTCAAAATAATAGTTCATTATTTTTTTTTTAGATTTTTCAAAATCTATGCCTATTTTCACAAAATTAATATAAACTTTAGAATTGATTTTTCTATTTTACCCTTCATTGAAAATAGTAATGCATAACATAAGAATTAATTGTAACTTTATAATTTTAATTTAGAATAATAAAGATTATTAAAATAAAATATTAATTATATTTTTAAAATTCTGTGCAAATAAAAGATGAAATTTTTTTTGGGCAGAGCACGTGAAATTATTTTCATTTACTACTAATAATGTTATCATTATGGGTATCTATATATATTGCAAACTTTAAAGGAGATGAATGCTAATATTTCAACATTTGATATCTTACAATATGAAGCAGAAAGTGAAGTAATCTGTTATCTAAATTATTACTTATAAAGTAATTAATAAAAGAGTTAAGAATGTTAGAATTGTAAGATCTCATATTAAGAGATCAAAAGCTTATGAGATCAAAAACTTTATATAATGTTTGGGCCTTCCCAATTTATAAATCAAGCAATTTTTGTTTTTATATTTAATCTAAAAATTTAACTATTAGATGGTGAGCCCAAGCATTACATATTTGATCTTTTTAATGTCAGATTTTACAACTCTTAACACCTTCTATTGACACGTATTAGACTCTTTAGTAGTGGCATAATTAAAATTAAAATCAATATATATTATTAATTTCAGTTTTATAATTTATTTTGAACAATTGTTTGTCATTTGTCAAACAATTATACATAACATTGTCAAATATCATTGTTTTATATTATATTTAAAAAATATCATATTAAAAATTCTAAATAAAAAATTTAAAAAATTAATTACCGTATAAAAATATTTTCTAAATAAGAAATTAAACAAATCTAAATAGTAAAAATTCTAAATAATTTTGAAATTGAAAATTGCAGAAATCTAAAAAATAAAAGTTTTAAACAAGAAACTAAAATTCAAATTTTCAAGTACTTAAAACTAGCAAACAGTAAATACATTGTTAGAAAGTATTTCGTACAAATTTAAAAAAAATTTTTAACAAATTATACTGCATAAGATTAAAAATATGAATCAATAGATAATATTTTATTATAATTATCTCATATATGTATATATAATTTATAATTATCTATTATGTTTATTTTTTATTATGAAATATTTAATATTATTTATTTGATTAATTATCATTTAATAAACTTTCTCTTAAAATTGTACCACTTAAAATTAAAGGTATTAATTAATAAACAATTTTTTGTTATAAATATCTTTTTACATAATTATAAATTTTAAAAAATTTATATTTATATTTTATTTACTTTATAATAATTTTTAATAAAATAATATTTATTTATTTATTTAATAAATTTAAATATTAAATTTATTTAAAATTTACTATTATAATTATTATATGCAACACGCAATACGCAGAATATAGTAATACGAATATGATAAAATGTGAGAGCATAATTGAACAACACGTGTCATGATTCTGTTAGCATGTGTCAAAAAATGAGAATGCACAAAATTTGGCCAAGTCCGACACTATCTTTATTGTAAGATATCTTACAAACTCCAACAAACAATAAGATTGATTCATGATAAAAACAAGGATTAATACGAATTCCCACCTTAGAAAATTGGCGTTTATCTTTTATGGAATCGCATAATGGTGGAAAAACTGCATGACCACAGAAACAAAAGGCAAACACACTCACAGTGGTTAGCAAGCCTTCCCAATGCCACAACACATTCCCTTCATGATGAAACCCCAAACCATCAAATGAACCAGCCCAAAAAACACAACCAACCAACACAATGGAAGCCAATACCCCACCAGCAGAAACATAAGCCAGCAAACCTACACTCCTTAACCATGTTGTTGGCAAAAATTACAAGGATAGTGAGCAGAACAAAGGCTCTTTCTCCTCCAATTTCAAGTCCAGCAATTTTGAAGCCCGTATTTGGAAACAACTTGTTCAAACTGTCACCTTCTAATATCAGAAATTCTACTGCCACTAGACATAGTTCAATATAGGTGCACATGGATGCTAGAGCTCCTCCTCTGTATCCAGAAGCCATTTCTCCTATATCCGGAAAGGTTTTGATGGCTGGGTCTGCATTCATACACCGCTGTAGGAGAAACCCTGTACACCAGAACGAAATTCCCACTAGGAAAAGAAATATTAGGCTTAACCACCCTCCTTGAGAAAGTGCATATGGAACTGATAAGATTCCAATACCTGAAAGACATATTTGTTTTTTTTTCAAATGCGTTATCTCTTTCTTGCTCTTGATCTTTTTTCAAATGCGTTATCTCTTTCTTGCTCTTGATCAGCAAATGGTAGTGGGTCAGAAGATATTGATTATGAGTATCTATAATAAAAATGGGTTTGAAGCGGAATCCAGACAAAGTCGATAGGAAAGAAAAATTAATTAAAAGAAAATAGGCCATTGAATTAAATATTATTAGAGAATAATTATTTATTGAAATCCTAGCAAATGTATCGCAACAATTACAAGAAGATTTTTGAGTTTGGATATCTTTAATTAGTTGCGTCACATATACATACATAAAGGGAGAGAGAGAGATGGAGTAGAAATTATTAAACCTGATAAGACATTAATTCCATTAAAACAAGTTCTAAGGAAGGCGGTGCCTTTGTCAAGTTCCTGCTCTTGTGGAAGGTGCTGGGTTTGGTCCTCCATTTCCCGCTGCTTAATCAAAAGTGATTTTTAAACAAGCTAATATTTGAAACTTTTGTAAAAAGATATTTAATAAGATGGACAAAAATAATTAAGCTATTTTATAAATAGATAAAATTGTTTTAATTTGGACGAAATGTATAAATGCCAAACATGTTCCAATGAATGACAAGTCATGTATACTAGACCCTTTATAATTGTTTCGATGAGGCCTGGGACAGTAAGACGTAAAGTTTCTTGGATCCACAACTTAAATTTTCATGAGTTTCATTTCTAATAATTTCTCAATCCAGCTAAACAAACAGTGGATGTCGTCGAAAACTAATAAGTTGTGTTCTATCCGCTTTTAGCCTCTGCTTGAAGTCCATTTGAAATTCACGCACGACATTTTGGGTTCTGAAAAAAGGGCCATAACAGGATTTGGACTCAAATCCCAATCCGATTATTTTAGCCCGTCAAAACCCAATTTAAGATTCAAATCCACAGGCCCAAATACTTGTTGTTTTATATTTTTTAAAAATTTCAATCTAAACCGAGCCTCATGTGTATTGTATTTAAAATTCAAACCTTATTCAATAATGAGAGTGCCAAACAAGATTTTGAATACAATCGAAGCCAAATTGGAAATAATAATAATAAAACTATTTGACAAGGCAATTTTTTTTTTCCATTCTAACAATATATTTTTTTTCGGGAAAAGTATTCAGACGAAAAGATTAGAAAGTCTAATATCCAACCAATTCAGACATCGAGGACCAAGTAAATTTGGCAAAATGGTAAGCAACCATCCTGCCACTCCTACGAATATAACCAAACAAAACTGAACTAAAACCTGAATTAGTTGAAGGCCTACAATCTTCGGATATTCCACGTTGCCCATAGGACTGCCACAGAACCCTCAAATCCTCTTTGATCCACCAGGTGCCTAAACCCGTAATCCATTCTTTCAAGTTAGTTGTCCATAAAGAATTGATATCCAGGGACAAACGCGATGCTTTCCATACTGCGGGTTAAAAACAAAGCATGAACCAAAGTTTCCACATGTTTATTACCCTTGGAACACATTGATTGTACAATATCTTAGGCTCTCCTTGCCACATTGTCAAAACATAGCAAACAAATCATTAATAACTTGCCATATGAAATGCTTAAATTTTTGGAGGTAAGGAAAGGTGCCATATAAATCTCCAGAAGCCCTGTGCAGAGTCACCATGCTGCCGACAAGGGTTAGGAGTCACAAATTTATCAAAACAAATATGGCAGGCAGTTTTCACAATAAAAGTACCTAATGAATTTAACTTTCAATAAAAATAAGCTAGTTATATCATGGATCCATGTCTATGTAGCAATATAGATTAAAGTCCATGGCACGTGTGAGAATTAAAAAATAAAGAGACAACTTTTTATCATTTCTTTCTTTTTTTGTTTTATTATTTTTTATCACTTTTTCTAAATGAGATTTTTGTGTGTTTTATATATTATATATAATTATATTAATACAACATATAATTAAATTAATATATAATTATTTTATATTATTTAATTATATTATATTATTATACTTATATAATTTATGTTAGAATATAATATTATATATAATTTAAATTATTATATTAATTAATTTATATTATTATATTAAATATTATATTAATATTATTTTTATTTTAATATAATATAACATTATATTATATTAATTTATGTTTAATATTATTAAATAGATTTTATGTTTTTTTGTGGTTCATTTTTTATATGGTGTAGGTTGATTGCTTTAAATATATAAATTTATTTTTTGTAAACTATAAATTCATTCGGTATAAAGTACAGGTTCACTTTTATAAATTGTAGATGCATTTTTTTATAAACTGCAAGTTTGTTTTTGTATAAACTTTAAATTCATTATCAGTAAACTATATATTTATTTTTTGTAAATTATAAGTTCGTTTTTATATAAACTATAAATTCATTATCAATAAACTGTAGGTTCATTTTTCATAAATATTTATTTTGGTATAAATTATAAATTCATTTTCAGTAAATTATATATTCATTTTTTATAAACTGTTGTAAACTGTAAATTCATTTGATATAAACTGTAATTTTATTTTTTGTAAATTATAGATTTATTTTTTTAAAATCGTAGGTTTATTTTTTATAGTTAAATATTTTGATATTTTCAATTTTATTTGTAATATTAAAATTGATAAATCTACAGTTTATATCAATTTTTTTTGTAAAAAAATAAGTTTATTTTTTAATAATAATAATAATAATATCAATGTAATCAAAAATAAAAAAATCTATAAAAGTATAAATATATGTATTTAAAATAAAAAAAAAAGAAGTAAACAAATCAATAATATTTAAAGTACAAAAATTGTTAAAAAAATAAAACAATAATTAGAAAAGAGATAAACTCTTTCATATTTATTGTTGTTATGCGTGTTTTAAATCCTTAAACCATACAGTATTATGAACAAAAATCTGAGATATAATTTACCAATAAAAACTATCCGGGATCTATTACTCAAAACCACCATTAAAACTTCCTTACTCTCAATTGGACTGAAACACCATCATATGAGCTCCTCATCGCAAACAGGGGAGAAAATGCGTTGAGCATAAGGGCAATGGCCCCCTTATGTTTGGCCAAAAAATAGTTTTAATACTAATAAAAATAATAAAATTTAAATTGGCCTCCCTTAAAAATGATCATTTGACTCAGTATTTGCTTGCCTTTATGTTTTGGTAAAATATTATTATAGTACTAATAACAACGATAAACTTCAAATTTATCCTCTTAAAAATTTTGATTTGAACTATTGTTATTCATTTTTATAAAAAGATAAAAAAAATATTTTAGACTTTTACTATTTATTTAATTTTTTAAAAAAAATTATAAACTTATTTTTCACTCTTGTCTTTTTGAATCATAAGACATAATTTTTTTAAAAACAAAATTTTAAAAATAAGAAAAAGTAAAAAATTATAAATAAAGATAGAGCATATTCGAATGTGAAATTTTTGAATTATATAATTAATTTTTATTTATTTTATTTTAGTATATCTTTGCTATCAGTAAATAATCAAATTTAACTCCATAAAGTGACTTTCTTTATATTCAATTTTATTTTTATATATTTATATAATTTATTTTGTATTTGGATAAGTTTATTAAAATCCAGAAAATGACCTTCTGTTTTCAAAATAAAAAGTCATTTTTTAGAAAAATAACTTTGTTTTTCTTTAATAAAAAAATTTTTTGTGGATCAATTTTTCTGGATGTACTTAATAGAGAAAAATATGAAAAAGATTTTTCTAAAATTTTTTTACATCAAACAAATGAAACCTTAGTAATAATTTAATTAAATTCTATTAAATTTGATAAAAAATTTTAAACTTAAGAGATTTTTTATTATAATAAAAATATCCTTGATTCAAATACATTTTCTCTCTTCTCTTTATTCTTCTCTTTTTCTGTTACTTTTTTCGTATTTTTCTCTTCTTTTTTATCTTCTCGTTATTCCTCTCTCTCTCTATTTTCTTTTTCTTTAAATTATTGTCTTGAATTTATAATAATTGTATATATAAAACTTATTTATTTGAAATAATAAATTTTCAAAATATTATCATAAAAGTAGTTTGAAAAACATAATATATATTAAGTAAATTTTGAGAGACTAAAATACTAAATTATAATTCATCTTGTGTCCTTTAAACTTTATTTGGTTTTTTGCTTATTAATTTTAAACTTTAAAATATGTTTATTGTACTAAACCTTTTTTTACATATGCATTAAAAACATTATAATACTCATCCATTCATTTTAAATTTTCATTTTTTACCAATTTATTAAAAAAAATTATTACTCATAACTCATTATCTCAATTCATCTAATTACCACT
Source organism: Omphalea diandra (assembly GCA_949677035.1). Lineage (NCBI taxonomy): Eukaryota > Viridiplantae > Streptophyta > Magnoliopsida > Malpighiales > Euphorbiaceae > Omphalea > Omphalea diandra. Next base: position 11,389 of record CATIWR010062351.1, read on the forward strand.
AGATTATCACCAATATTAAAAAGAAAAAGACCTCGTTGAATTAGTGAAATGAGCCCCATAAATCATCAAACAAATCCCAAACAAAATAATGTCTTTATTATATTAAAAAAATCATTAAACAAAGACCACTATATTTTCTAAAAATTATAAGATTCAAGAGGTAGAGAAAAATAAACAACAGAAAACACTATTGAAGTGTTCATATCAAGAACCATTTCATTTTTAAATTTTCAAATCGAAAAGGCATTATATTGATCACCATTAATAAATTATTATAACAAAGGTTCTCAATTTTCCTTTCCAAATGAGTAAAATAAAGTATATTATTAATTTTAAAAAATCATTGCAACGCAAATTCAAAATTGAATATTTTCTCTCATTTACTGTACACCCAAGAGCCAAATAAACCATTAATACAAACTAATAGCTATATACAAATTGATTGTTTTAGACAAAGAATCAAAATATTTGAGTGAAAGGACGTTGAACAGAATTCATCGCATATCGCATTCAGATTGCCTCAAATCCAGTCGTTTTGTTATGCAATTTGTGATGAGGTAGTGAAAATGGTCTTGTCTTTTAATTTCTCTCTATTTCAATATCATGATTTTGCTGTTGCTCCAATATATATAGCTTTAAATTGTTGAAGGAAGAGGCATTATTTGAAACATAAACTTTAATTTTGTGATGATAGAAAAATCGAAGGTGATGTTTGTCAAGTTATAAGAAATCTCAAGCTATGTTTGAGTTTCATAAGAGTTTATTGGAATCTAGAGTTTAAAAAAAAAATGATAGAGAGAAAAAATAGAGATGTAGTAGTATTTTACCATATTTATAATCCTTTAAAAATTAATATAAGTAGTACTTAATAGCACATGAAATTCATAAATTTATCAAAAAAGAATTTTAGACAATAAGCGAATAGCTGAAAATTTTAAAAATTACATTTTGAAGTTAAAAAATTAAATAAGTAAAAAAATGTAAAATTTAGGGAACTCAATGTGAATTATTCAAATACTAAATTGAATATTACACTTAAATCAAACTCAATATTCATTTCACTTAAAATAAAATATATATTTATTATATAATATACCAAACATATATAAAAATAGAGATGCAAGTAAATTCTGCTAAAAGTTTATTTGTAAATGAAATACACACCATATTAAATGTCAAGTAGACATGCATAGCCTTAAATATGGTTTATTATTTGTTTGAGAGAAGAATATGTACCTACAATCGCAACGAATAACCCAATTGTTAAAATCCCCACAATTATCACCAACTCTAATCCAAAGTTTCGAGCAGTTTGGTTAATCCTTAAGTAGCAGAGGCAGGGAAACACTATGGAGACATTGATACTCAAAAAAGCACCAGTAAAAGCCATTACATAGGCGAAAAATGGAACGGTTAATGCTACAACTAATGTGCTAATCACAATTGCTGTCCTGATGAGAACACTGAGGCATGTGGTTTTCCTGAAATGAAATGTGTCCTCAATAGCTTTAGCAATAGGAGTAATTGCGATTGCGTACTTGGTCAAGGGATTAACTAGAGTGGTATATATTGCTATTTTTGTGCTGATTTTCCTGATAGGAAGGTTTAATGTCACTTGAGACCTCAAATGTTCTCCATACATCAGGTAACCCAGAACTGCCATTGATCCGTAGGAAAAAATGTTCGCAACAAAGCATACCAGTAAAACCTGCAAAATGAGAGGGAAACATATTCAGATGACCTTTATATTAAACCTGCAAGTTACCTATGACACTATACTACCATTATTGGGCATAATCGAAACTGTGAAATAGGAAGGATTCCTTGGTTTGAACTTTGAATCCTTGAGAGCCTCTATATTATGGGGCAAATGTTGGAGTGATGCTGTATAAAAGTAACTTACACTTGCTGACTCTTACCTTAGAAAATTTGTGTCTATCTTTCATGGAGTTGCATAATGTTGGGAAAACTGCATGGCCACAAAAACAAAATGCAAACAAACTTATAGCAGTAGGCAAACCTCCCCAATTCCAAAGCACATCTCCTTCATGGAATCCTACACCATCAAGTGCGCCAGCCCATAAAACACAACCAAGCAACATCAAAGAAGCCAAAACCCCACCAACAGAAACGTAAGCCAACAAACCTAAACTTCTTAACCATGTCGTTGGCAAGATTACAAGGGCAGTGAGCACAACGAACCCTTGTTTGCCTCTTATTTTGAGTCCAGCAACATTGAAACCCATATCTGGAAACAACTTGTTCAGATTGTCAACTTCTAGTATTAGAAACTCTACTGCCACAAGATATAACTCAAGACACATGAAGATAGATATTAGAGCTCTTCCTTTATATCCAAAAGCTCTTTCCCCTATATCCGGGTATGTTTTGATGATTGGATCATCGTTCATACACCGCTGAAGGAGTAACCCTGTATACCAACACACAATTGCTACCAGAAAAAGAAGTATTAAGCTTAGCCACCCTCCTTGAGCAAGTGCATATGGAATTGATAAGATTCCAATACCTGCAAGACATGGAAATGCCATTAAATACTTTTCACTAGAATTATGCTACTTTTAATAGGAATATACACATTAACTCTGCTCTTAGCAAGGCAAATCAAGGAACAGAAGAAAGTGTTGACTATGACCATCTAAAATAAATAAATTAATAATGATGGGTTGAAATTAAGCTAATGGAAAATATATTGTTTGCCCAGAATGGAGTTAGTCGTTATAAGCAAAATGAGACCATTTTACCAAATAACAATGAAAAATTGGAAAATGATTATTCCTTACAATCCTAGCAGAGTGACAAGACAGGAGTGAGAGAGTTCAAACCAGATAAAATATTAATTCCATTAAAACAGGTTCTAAGGAAGGTGGTGCCTTTGGCAGGTTCCTGCGGTGTTGGAAGCTGGTCTTGTGTCTCCATTTCCTCTGCTTGTGTAGGCACTTTGGTTGCCCATTAACCAGAATTTGGTACTTAATATAGAACTAAGCAAGTAACTACTTTGTCTTAAGTCAAAAAGTGCTTCTTCTGACACACACACACACACATACACACTAAAACTGTCTTGGTTTATAACGGGAGATAGTGAAGATGAGTGGATAGCCATTTGAACCTGTTGCATAGAAGCATTTTGATACAATTTCTATGATTTACCAAACTAAAGGGCATCCCACTCACATGCCATTGCCGGTATTTCTTCTTTTTCTTAATTATTTCTATAATATTATTTGATTGAGCTTATGAGGCAAATTTGACTTTAAATATCGCCTACTACTGTTAATTGATTCCATTTCTTATGGCATGTGTATTATGTTATTCATCAAGATACAAAAATTCATTATCCTCTTCATGCATTTTATGAATCTTTTTTTTTTTTTTTTTGGGTATTGCAGTTTTCCTAGGATTATATCAGCAGAGAGGTCTGCAAGAATCGCAGTGAGAATTGTAGAAAAAGCTAAACTGGTATTGGCAGGAAATGGAAAACCATATTTAGGCTAGTTGATGTGGTACCATCTTGATAACGGATTACTTTACTAAGGTCTGTGCAATAAGGCAAGCAAAGCTCCCCATCATAATTGAATCCCTAACACAAAAGTAAATAAAATTAAACAAAAAGGCAGATTCCACTCAAATTTAAAAAAAAAAAAAAAAAAATGAACTGCAAAATCAGCCTCCACTAACTCACTTTTCAATTTTTATTTCTTATCAACTTTATAAAATCATCTGTGCATAAATAAATATGTTTTAGAACCTTTAGTATATGCAGATTTATTTCTTTTGAGAACGGTAATAATATATTACTTAAATTTTGCCAGCTCCCAATTATCATCAAAGTATGCTAGAAATAAAAGTTCCATTACAAATTTTACATTAAAAAAGGAAATTAATTAATTCATAGCGCTCAAATCTTCTCTAAAACTGTAAGATTGTAATACAAAGACAAAACTTAATTTAAAAAACGGTAATGTAGTATATATTTTTTGTTTAAAAAAGAATAAAAAAAGGCATTCTAAACCAGAAAGCAGGCTCCCTTGTGAAATGGAATTAATAGCATTAAGTAATGTGATAAAACCCAACTGCATAACTTTCTTTTTTAACTTTTTAAGTAGCTTTAAATAAAAGAAATCAATGAGAACTACGAAACATTTTAAAGCAGTTTGCCGCTTTATTCACATAATTCCTCTGATAATGTGAATATTGATAAGATATAGGATAGGATAGGAATGACATTGATCTTAGCAAGAGAAAGAAAAAGACTCACTGACCCTTGATATATATTTTAGTTACTCACCATCTTTCCTGGGAAAAGACTTGAGTTTAGTTTCATGCCCTCAACTAGTCAATGAAGTGAAAATTCTATGATTCTGTTGAAGAAAAGACATTAACTCACATATTCAAAAGATTCCACTTATTATGGCTAATTGCCACTATATATCTATCACATAAAGAATTATGCAGTCACCAAAATTGCCCATCTCCATCTCTGTCAAACCCAATATAAAACCAATTGCCAATTATAATTTATAAACTACATATGTTATGACTGCAACGCACATCTGTTTTAGAGTTATCCACATACACTTTAGACGCCTTTGTCATTTGCTTTATTTAGTTAATTTGATTGGGCGCACAAACATTATGGAAATAGACCCTGCCACAAATAACAGTGCTGCACATGTAAGAAGGGCATTGTTGGACAGCTGCTTAAATACTATTCTAAATAAAAATTTAAATTCATCTTGAAATGGATTATTAAGAATTATAAATTAAATAGCAATAAGTAGAAAATTCAAACTTTTTAACAGCTAGAGTTAAGTAGGAAGTTATAATTGGATTATTAGGTTTCAATTTTATTAGTTACGTTTTATGAGCTAGTGAACTATCCCTTTAGACTGGAGACTTAAATCTATTGCATTGATTATCTATGGGAAAAAAAAGGGTATAATGAGTTTCGATATAATGAGTTTGGGTCAATTATTGCTGAAAGATTAGAATTAACCAATTAGATAATTAAGTCCAAACCATTATATACCATTTATATTTTGTATAATTTTCCAACATGAGATTTTAATTCTTAACATAAGGTTAGGATGTTTGTTTGGAAAATGGCACGTAATATTCTTCCCACAATAAAGCTATAGGTATATCGGTGGTACTCCATTGATTTCATGTCCCTTTTGTTTAACATTTTTGAATTAATTGATTGTCTTCAAAAATGTATTTTTTCCGAGGTTGCCTGGTGTTGCAGTATCTTGATTGGGCTTACCACTTTAGTTTCATCAAGTATGGATTTTATTGATTGGATTCATAAAATTTCAAGAATTCATAATACAGAAAATATTAGAAATTTTGTTTGGTGGCTTGAGCTATTGGCCCTCATAGAAATGAAGTTGTTTGGTGTTAAATAAATATTTTTTAATGGTAGTCTTTTTCTTATTTATTGTACATATACCTTGGTCATATTTTTTGTGTTCTTATTTTCATCTTCTCAATATGAAATCGTAGCCTCTATTTGAGATTTTTTATATTATTTATCATGATATCAGATCCTTCATCGTACTATGGATTTTATTAGCTTCTTAGAAATTTTTTAGACTCTTCATATAGATTACTTCAATCTCGTCCTGGCTACTGGTGTGATCATCCTGGCTACAGCTTGCTTCAGTTGGCTACTGGTAATTTAATGGATTGAGATGGCAGAATTATAGAGGACATCCATATGCTTTTGAATCAGTTTTCTTGTTTCTCTTTTACTACTAATTCTCATAGCTAGGATATTCTCATAGTTAGAATATTCTCCCCACATGTTGTATCTGTTGTTTCTTCTTAATATATTTCACCATTCAAAAAAAAAAAGACAACTCGTACAATAACTATATGCCATTCTTAGCCAGAAACAAAACAATTGAATTAGTTGTTTGGTCAAAAGTCTATCAGTTAAGTCCCATCGATCTTTAGTTTCAGAGATTATTCACTTTCAAGATCCCCACAATTATTACTGGCTCTAACTCAATACTTTGAGCAGCTCCTCAAGTGGCTAATGCCTGGTAACAACATTGACGGATCGACAGCTACATTTTCAATACTTGATTGATTGCATTCATAGATTAGGGCATTTTCAAGATTGGTATATATTTCTATTTTCACACTACACTTCAAGAACTTGCTTATTTTGTTACTGTAGATAAAAGTTATCATAAAATTTTATTAGTAACAGCAAATTTATAATTACTCATTATATAGTTTTTTTATCTGAATTAAAAGTCCATTTGCTTAACACCAGTAATTAGGTTTCAAAGGTGGTTAATTATATTTTTGAGAGAAGTGTATGTACCCACAACAGCAACAAAAACCCCAGCTATCAAAATCACAACAATTATCACTAACTGTAATCCAAAACTTCGAGCAGCTTTGTTAATCTTCATGTAGCAAATGCATGGTAGCAATATTGAGACGGCAACACATAAAAATGCTCCAGTAAACGCCATTACACAGCTGAAATATGGAACAGTTAATGCCACAACCGATGTACTGATCACCATTCCTGTTCTCATGAGGATGCTAACAGATCTCTTGTTGTCCAAACGAAATGTTTCATCAATGAATTTAGTGAGTGGAGTAGTACAAAGAGCATATTTAGTCAAAGGATTTACTAGAGTGGTATATATTGCTATTTTTGCACTGATTTTTTTGGTAGGAAGGTTAAGTGTTACTTGGGACATTAAATATTGTCCATACATGAGATAACCTAAAACCGCCATTGATCCATTTATGATGGTAGCTGTCATAAAGCTGACAAGTAAAACCTGCAATGAGAGATAAAATGGAGTTACATGACACACTATATCACCTACAAAATAGGGAATTTACAAATTTAGATGTTAGTTAGAGCCTAAATAACCAAAACATTCCTTAAAAAAATAAAGGAAGCCATCAAATATTGTTAGATACATTGAAAACAATTGAAACTATAGGATATCTAAGCTATAATGAAATCAAATTGAATCAATTCATCATAATACTTGAAATTAATCTAATGGTAAAAAGTTAAAATTTGTTCTCAATCTCGATTTTATTTTATTTTTATATCTGAGCTTAATCAAATTCGTGTTTTTATTAAAACACCCAAGTTTCAATCAACTCATTGTTATTAAAAATTTAGGTAAGTCTCTTCATCAATCTCATACTCATATTAAAGTTCGAGTAAACTTAAAATAAAATTTATTTTCATAACTTATTATATAAATATTATATACAATATAAATGAATTTAAAATTATATAAAACTTTGAAATATTTGATTAGGCTGGATTAAAACTCTAAAATTTTATATAGAATGAAATTTGAGAGACAAATGATTAATTATTGAAATTAGCATATAAAAAATAACACTCTTATATAAGCAAAAGAAATTATGAATGAAATTGATAAGGGATTGATCTATATACCAACTCTTACCTTAGAAAATTGGTTTCTATCTTTCATTGAATTGCATAATGTTGGCAAAGCTCCATGAGCACTAAAGCAAAAGACAAACATGCTTATAACAGTAGGCAAACCTCTCCAATTCAACATCACATCTCCTTCATGAAACCCCACACCATCAAATGCGCCAACCCATAAAACACAACCAACCAGCACAATAGAAGCCAACACCCCACCAACAGAAACATAAGCCAATATACCTAAGCTCCTTAACCATGTTGTTGGCAAGATTAAAATAGCAGTGAGTATCACAAAAGCTTGTTTACCTGCAATTTTGAGTCCAACAACTTTGAAACTCATATTTGGAAACAACTTATTTAGATTGTCACCTTCTAGTATTAGAAACTCTACTGCCATTAAATATAGCTGAACACACATGAGGATGGTTATTAGAGTTCTCCCTTTGTATCCAAAAGCTTTCTCCCCGATATCTGGATAGCTTCTGATAACCGGATCCTTATTCATGCATCGCTTTAAGAGTAACCCGGTATAACAACACAAAGATGCTACCAGAAAAAGAAGTATTAAGCTAAACCACCCTCCTTCAGAAAGAGCATATGGAGTTGATAGGATCCCAATACCTGCCAATTAATTGATGGAAATTATGATCCTGACGAACCTAATGGAAATCTAAATATTAATTTCATAGATTATTACAAGAAATGAGGCCATTGAACTAAATAAGTAGAGTGAAGAGAGAGTAGCCACCAGATAAGTTATTAATGAAATTAAAACAAGTTCTAACGAAGGTGGTGCCTTCAGTTGGTTGCTGTGGTTGTGGAAGTTGGTTTCGACTCTCCATTTCCTCTGCTTGTATTGCCATTGCAACTCTAGTTGCTCAATGCTCAAAATGATGGTACATTTTACTCTATATTGTAGTAATGTATAGTTCACAAGAAGTGCCTAGTGACTCTTTGAATATATAGCTTGTTTTTTATATTAAAATACAAAAAAAAAAAATGAAGACGAGTATGATGACAGGAAAGTGGAAATAATGTGTTACCATCTTCTTTTGTGCCAAATGCCTCATCTATTTACACCACAGATTGATGGTATGTTTATCCAATGGACTTCCCTCCTCTCCATTAACTAAGATTAAATGCCACATCTATTTGCACAGCCCTGCCAGCCACATGAAACCTTAAACCAATTAACTACCCCCAAAGTAAAGACCACATCAGAATCCACATCAATCCTTGCTTCCACTAATTACACCAAATCTTTCATTTTTTAATTGATTTCATTAATGAAATAAAATTTTTATTTTATTATCTAACTAACTGTTGTTTATAAAGTCAATCAGTTTTGTTAATTAATTTTTATTCTTATTAATTTAGAATTTCTTTGTAAATTCTATCAATATAAGAATTAACTTTCATTTTGATTTGTTTAATATTTTATGTCAATATTTAGAAAAATTAATTATATTGATGTATTAGATTGATGAGAGTGTGCAATTAAAATGATTTGTAAAGGATAATCTCAATTGATATTAAAACTAGTTTAAAAATATTTTCATCATATATTTAAAAAAAAGTATAAGAATTAATTTAAATATAAACCAAGTCTCCCTAATAGTAATATAGAATTTTACAACAACTGTATGGAAAATAAAAATATTAAAATGTAGTATAATGAAATTTAATACAAATGTTAAAATTTACAACCTTGTTGAAGCCATTACTCAATCATCTAATCATTGTCTGGAAAATTTAACATGAACTTTTTTTTAGTGAAGAATTTAATATGAACTAATTCACCATTATGATATATAAATTAAGGAATAATAAGACGCCACATATATAATGAATAATGAAAGTTATCCTTAAAAATTCTTTTTTTTCTTTTCTCAATTTCAATAATTTGAATAAGTGTTTTTAAAATCGACAAAAATTTAATTGAATTAGAACAAAACAAAAAATAAATAAATTTCTTCATCTTAAAAAAGTTATTCAATATTTATTATTGGAATGTTTCAAAATAGATGCCCATTTTCATTAATAATCAATTTTTTTTAATTTTTCTTATTAATTAGTAAACTCGTAAAATATATTCTTTTTGTTATTAAATATAATAAAAAGTATAAAAATAGAAAGATGTATTATAAATTGTGAGTTCATAAAATATTAAACATATATTCTTAAATAATGTAAAAAATGAAATATGATCATTTTTTTTTTTGAGATATTGAGAATATATGTTTTCAGATTTCAAGAGAGAAAACTCTTTATTAAATGATTCTTCTACCAAATAACACAAGTAATGAATTTAAAATTATTTAATTATACTTTTATATCTTCTTAAATGATATATACATGAGAAAAAAGATAATTTTAAAGAGCTAAAAATAAGATTTAAAATTATAATTTTATCATTCATATAATATGTCAAAATATTTTTTATGGAAAATTTTTTATTTGAATTTTTTACAATAGAGTTGTTTCCAGTTAATGTGATATATATTTAAATATGAATTTATTGTAAATTGTGTTTCGCCAAAATCAAATTAGTGTATAGTTTCTTTCTATAAAACATACCACAGTCTTAAATATGCCTCAAATTTACTACTAAAATGTAAAAAAGAAAAATTATCTACACTGTACTAAAATTTTCATTTTCAAAGGAATTGTTAGTAAATTTGTCTTTTAAACTTTTTTTTCCTTCTTATACATCGATGTTTCAAATTTTAGTAAAAGACATTTTAGCATAAGATTTTCTAAGTTCTAACCTTATAACAAATATCAAAATAATTAATTTTATCAGACAAAATTCTTATTTTTCATGTCTGTCAAAAAAAAATTTATATCAAATTATTCATAATGACATCAAATTGATAAAAAGCCAAGATGATTTTTTTTTCATTATTTTATATGAGATTAATTTTTTTTTATCGTCTCTCAATTAAAAACTTATATCATTATAAAATTTTTTAATAGAAAATTATAATGGAACAATCAATAAAATATATAAGAAATACCACTGAAATTATACCTGCAATTGAAGAAATCGGAGCACATACATGAAAGGCATATCGATATTTTATAAAATTAAAAATATCATGTCACACCTTACTAATTCTCTTTCCTCTCTTTTCTCAGCCTCCACCTGGCTCACTAACTCTCTCCTCTCTCTTAGCTTCTCTCTTCCCTATTATTCTCTCCTCCTTCCTCAGCTTTTCTCTGTGTCTCCTATAATTAAATCAAGACTTTCTTTGCAAATCTGACCATGAAATAAAATGGTTAACATTGGTGGTTGTACCACTAACAACAATCTAAAGAAATCTGTCTTCCTAACTAAATCTAAACACTAGGAACTTGCCCACCATGGTATAATGTTACAGTAAAAAAAATCACAAATAGTTTCTCTCTTCTAACTGCCATAGACATCATAAAAAAAGGGCAAAACTAAATTAGCATTTCGAAATCACAACAAGGAGATAGAGATCATGAAAGGGTAATTTTAATTAAAGGTGAGACTGTGATTAGTTCATTCTAAATTTGTTGATTAATTTATTTATTTAGGATAAGAATTGAAGTTGATTGGTAAAAAAGGAAAATTAAGAGAATTTACTTTCTAAAATGATAGATAAATTAAAATAAAATAAATTTTCTTAAAACGTTAGATAAAATTATTTTAAGTTTTGATTTCTCAAATTGTTATTGCTATTACAATAATAAAAGTAAAGTAGAAGATACATGGTTTAATTGGATTGATGGTAATGAAGATGATGATTTAGCCTATTAGGATAATGAAATTAGAGGTAAAATAGGGCAAAAAAGATGGAAACAGCCATTGTAGATACAAATATTGGTAGGACTCTAATTAAAGACTTGAATTTTTCTACTTATATCACTTTGTAGAGTTTTTGTATCAGCTTAAAAGTATGAAAAAACTGCTACTTTATTTAAAAACCTACACCAATAAATATGGATTTAAGTGTCCGAAGAATCTTCATCATCAAAATCTCGATTGCTCGATTGTTTGAAGAGGCAATATATTGTATTAAATTAGTATAATTATGTTGTTATTGAGAATGAGTATGAATGCACTAGGAGAAAAGAGAAGAGTGGCTAAATTATCAAATAAACTCCTGAATTTATCATAAAGTGATAATAAAAAATAAAATAAATTTTTTTATCAAATTTACCCTTCAATTTATATTATTTTGTCAAAATTACTCATAATCTTGTATTATTTCATCATAAAAGTTTTGTTTCATTACAAGTACTCCCAATCTTATATTATTTTATCATAAAAATCTAAAATATTGGTTGAAAAATACACTGACATAGGAATGATAAGTGACCAGAGCGATAACTATCTTTCATCCTCTATCTCATCGTCTTGATAAAAAAAAAATTTCTCTTGTTCATATTTTTGCAGGGACTCCTCGCTCCATGAAATGTACGTCATTATACTCTTTTTTAACTTATTTCTCTTTATATCTGTTATAATCGGATGAACGAGCAAAATTATTATTGTATGAAAATATTTCTCTTTCATGTCATTTAATTAACAAAATTTAATTATCAAAATGAAGTTGTATTTTTTAGATTCAAGAATTTAAGTATTTATGGATTTAGAGAAAACTATGTTTTACGTCAGTATACTCTTTTTTAATTTATCTCTCTTTATGTCTATTGTAATTTGATGAACGAATAAAATTATTATTCTACGAAGATATATCTCTTTTATGTTCTCCCATTAACAAAATTTAATTGTCAAAATGAAGTTATATTTTTTAGATTCAAGAATTTAAGAATTTATGGATTTAGAGAAAATTGTATTTTTATCGAAATATATTTAAGTACAGTTCTATTAAGTTGTATTTATAATAAATGCACTTTTTTCTAGTAGAATTTTAAATTTTTATGATAAAATAATATAAGATTATTATAATTTTTATAAAAAAAATTTATAATAAAATAATATAAATTTAAAAATAAATGCAATGAAAAAGTTGATATTGCTATTTATTGCCAGTTTATAACAAATTCAGAAATTGATTATAGTATTTTAGCTAAAAGAAGAGTGATACAAGAGAGCGAGTGAGGGATCTGAGCTGGGTCATATCATATGGCAGAGAACCAACGAAATAGGCAGGAGAGAGAGTAGATGGAATGTGATGTGGTATTTTTATGAAATATTGTGTATGTGCCTCAATACTTTTTTACATTATAATTTTTGTTTAAGAATTTTTACATTATTAAGCATATAGTGCTGTTTCTTCTTTTTGAGTTTTATACTATCCTGTTGGGAAAAAAATAAAAAATCGGTTCAAACCGGCCAAGCAATACTATGCAAACTGAACCGGAAACTTTTGATTGGGTTTGGACAACTGGAGTTGCTGTGCGTAAAAAAGATGCTTTTTTACGTTCTCTTCTTCGTCTTCTTCATATTCTGTTTCTTCACCACCTGAAGAGAGATCACACCAAACGCACAGACTCTTCGTTCCAATCAGAGAGTGAGAGGGCTTTCTTCCGCCCTCTCCCTCTTCCATTAAAAAAACTAAAAAAATTGAAAATAATCATAATAACAATAATAATAATAATAATAATAATAATCATCATCATCATCATCATATGATTATCGACTTCCCTCACCGATCCCAATCCTATTTCCTTATCTTTGATGCGACGATCGCATGCCCGTTCTCGGGTCGATTCTAAACCCATTTTCAGTAACAATAATACCACCAATCGAATGGATCCCATCAAGCTCCAGATCCGACCCGCCAAATCCAAGCTCACCAAACCCACCTCCTTTCTCTCCATCCTCATCCCTTCCTTCCTAACGCTAATCACTCTCCTCTCCTTCTACTTCCTCCTCAACAAAACCGCTGATCCCCCCGTTTCCGCTAAGCGCTATGGCGTCATCATCGATGGTGGCAGCACGGGGACCCGGGTCCACGTCCTGGCGTACCGGGTCGACGAAAGGGGGAGACCGGTGTTTGAGTTCGGGGACGGTGCCATGAGGGTGAATCCGGGTCTTTCTGCCTACGCGGAGGATCCGGAAGGTGCGGGGAGGTCGGTAGAGGAGCTCGTGGAGTTCGGAAAACGGAGAGTGTCGAGGAAGCAGTGGGGAGAGACGGAAGTTAGGCTGATGGGCGACGGCGGGGATGAGATTGCTTGGTTTGGAGGTTCAAGACAGGATCCTGGAGGAGTGTAGGAAGGTTTTGAGGAAGTCTGGGTTCCGGTTTAAGGATGAATGGGCCGAGGTTATTACTGGTATGTTGTTGTTTTATTTATTTGTTAAATTGGGTTTGTTTTTTTTTTTTTTTGACATTTGTGTGTGTGTGTTTTTCCTTTTTTGGGAATAGGGTCTGATGAAGGGGTATATGCTTGGGTGGCGGCAAATTATGCATTGGGTAGTCTTGGAGGTGATCGTGGTGAAACTACTGGGATCATTGAACTTGGTGGTGCTTCTGCTCAGGTTTTTGCTTCTTTTTTTTATCTTTTGAACGAACGGACTTGTTCTTTATCATAAATTAGATTTTACAAACCAGATTGAGCTTGTTCTTTGAGAAATGATAATTAATGTTGATCTTGGTGTTATGATACCTCTGGAAGGAAATATGGGAGTGCTTTTTAGAAATGCTGGTGAAAATACTTTGTCTTGCAGGTAACTTTTGTTCCAAATGAGCCAGTGCCTGCTGAGTTCTCACGCATGGTTAAGTTCGGGGATGTTACTTACAGTATCTATAGCCATAGCTTTCTTCATTTTGGCCAGGTAAAATCAACTACTTTAATCTCCATTTTTTTGTGTGAGGCTCTTTTGCCCTGCTTCCACGATGACATCATTCGCTTTTACTTGGACTGGTTAATTAATCACCTGATTGAGATTGCTGAATATAGGATTTAATCCCTAGCTTGGAATTGGATTTTGGTGCCTTTTGGATTAATTTGGGACCACATTTCAGATTTACAAAGATTGGATTTTGACATTTGCTGGATTTATTTTTCCTTGGGTTTGCCTGGGGAAGCGGTGCAGGGGTTGGGGTGGAGTACTGAAGGTTGATTGAGGAACTGTAATGGATGTGATCCAAATACCAATTTTAGAGTGAAAGGTTTGGCATTTCCATTTGACTTCGAAAACTGAGATTCAAAACAGAAACGATAGAAAAATAGCATCGACTAAATTCATTGTCTGCTAAACTTCAATACTTATACATTCTGACAAGTTTTTGTCCATAAACTGCTTAGATTTTAATTTATAATTATACTAATTTATTATTCCCATTTAACTATATCTTGTTGTATTAACATAGATCTTTGAACTGTGGTAATTATTTTTTTGATATGCTGAAGTATGGTGTCAGAGCATGTGACTTGTTTTTCATTTTTCAGAATGCTGCATTTGAAGCATTGAGGGAATCATGTATCTTAATGGAAAATCATTCAGGTAAGGCATGCATGTATGAGCTTTTCTTAATGGATATATGAGATTACGGAAATCATCTCTGAATTCATCTCTTATGCCTTGAATTGTAAACCAGCACCTGATGAGGGTTATTTAATTATTGTAATTATTACTCTTTCACAGTAAGAGCTTAAGAACATATTAAGATATATGCTTCAATACATTGACACTTCCAAATGTTATACATGAAGTTTAGCCTGTTTAAATACTATAATGTATGTGTATTTGGAATGGCAGCTAGTTGCTACTTTGTTTATTCATGATTTTACTTGAGATTGAGGTCACTATAATCTGATCTAGTTCCATTCCATGTTTAAGTGGTTTTTCTTTCTGGTAGACATTGGTTCCTCTGATGTATTGTGGACAGTTTGAAGCTAGATCTAAATTTACATGTTGGGAGCAAAATCATTAGATTCTATTTGGATATTTTTGACCAATTACATTGTGCATGGTGCTTTTAGCTGCAAAGTTGATTGGAGAAGAAATGCTTGCACTTCTTGAAATTGTGTCGTAGAATGCTTGCTTGTTTACTTATTGAAATTTCTCAAATATCACCATCTATTGCAATTGGTCTCTAAAAATTGTAATGGAGTAGTGGGTATTATTAGGGTTGGGGGAGTGGATTGCGACACTTAGAATTTTAATTTTCTATTTAATGATGTAACCTTGGAGGCCTTTTTTTTTTTTTTTGGAATATTATTTCTGCGTTGAGATCGAACAAAATAAGGTATAATATGCGAGATTATGTCGTTTCCATAATTTTATCCTCCAATTATTGTTATCGTTTTGTTTTAATGTAGTCTTTTATTCTTGATTGGTTTGTTATTGCTGGTATAGAGCATTAAAACTCATTTATTTTTCCTGATTTTTCAGCTTCTGCTTCACTTGAGAAAGGAATATTTATGGATCCCTGTACTCCTAAAGGTTACTCACATGCTGTAGATTCTCAGAAGCTTTCTCCAGGTTCAATGGAAAAGAATAACTTTTTATCCAGTTTTCATTCAAGTGGCAACTTCTCTGAGTGCAGAACTGCTGCATTAATGCTGTTACAAAAGGGAAAAGGTTGCAACTTCTCTCGAAGGATTCATGTCATAAGTTTTTTTTTTTTTTTTGGGGAGAGGGGGGTTTGTCACAGGGTTTCTATTTATCTCTTTGGACCTGGCAATCAACTTTGTTTTATTATCTGGGATGCAGAGAAGTGTTCCTATCAGCAATGCTACATAGGATCAGCATTCACACCTAAGCTTCAGGGAAAGTTCCTGGCCACTGAGAATTTCTTCTATACATCAAAGGTTTTATCATCTCTCTTGTTTAATATTCATGTTTCTTTAGATTTGTGTTTCTTTAGTGTATTGTTTCATGTTGGAGGGAAGGAAAAAAGTTTGTCCAAGAGTGATATCTTTTATAAAAATATCAACCGTGCTTAACTGGTCATGTGTTTCTGAGTCCTTGTGCTTTCTTTTCTGCTGTCCTATTTGATTGATTAGTTTTTTGGGTTGGGTCAAAGAGCATTTCTTTCCGATCTGATCTTGGCGGGAGAACACTTTTGTGGAGAGGATTGGTCACGGTTGAAAAAGAAACACCATTTGTTAGATGATGATGATCTTATACGCTATTGCTTCTCTTCTGCATATATTGTGGCTCTACTTCATGACAGTCTTGGAATTGCGTTAGATGATGAAAGGTACATTTTTTAGCTTATTACTGTTTGGAATATTCTCCTCGAATGCAAGATTCTATCTTATTTGTTCTTAAATTTCCACCGAACAAATTAATCGTACATGAATCAAACTTTTAATGTTTCCGCGTGACATTGCTTATGCAAGGGTTTTATGATGTGCTTGTTTAAACAGGATCAGGTATACCAATGAGGTTGGAGACATCCCACTTGATTGGGCACTGGGAGCTTTCATCTTGCAGAGCACTGCTGCATTGGACATGCAGTACCCTGATTGGATTAGTACTATTGTTGTTGAGGACTCGCCCACGCTGATATCGCTAATTGTTGTCACCACAGCATTGATGTTTATAGCATGGTCTATATCAAAATGGAGGAAGCCCCAATTAAAGACAGTTTATGATCTAGAGAAAGGGCGGTATATAGTTACTCATGTTGGAAGAAGTTGATAAGGAGATTGAATACTTTTTTCGGGCTTTGCAGATCAGGAGGAAGCTGCTATGTAATTAATTAAGATAAGCATCAACATTTTTATGCTTCCTCCTGATACTTAAGAATTACCAAATACCCCGTCTAAAAGCTGCCTTTTTTCATTGGAAATGGTGAGGTTGTACCATGCCGGTTCTTAGAGAATTTAATGCAAGTAGTCAAAAGCATAGGAGAGATGATTACTATTAGTTTTACCATTTTGTATTTAGGAGTTCAAAATCTTAAATTCATCACACCAACTGTTTTCTCACTGTAGGAACTGCAAAATTAGGATGAACTCGTGATTCGGCGTAGGGGGTGAGGACCAGATACGCAACGCTTCTTGTATGTTAAAATTTATTTATTGATTCATGCAAGCATTTGTTCAAAATACTGATCTTTTTCATGTTGTCCAGTATGCGGCCTTTATTATTTTTTTTTTTTTCGTCTCCTTTTTATGTTTTCCATCCGTTTCAGTATTCAATTGCCATCCATCCATGGCAATTCAATAGAATTTTCCATAAAACAACCATGAGGCGTCTTGTCCCAAGTGGATATGGGCATAAACAATTGAAGCATTCCTTCATAAATTGTAGATGCCTATTGCGTAATTTGTGTATGATAAGCGGAGGCTTCACACAAAAACATTGAAAACCAGTGAAAGATACTGTGGAAAAATTATCACTAATGTATTTATGCGTCTCTTACCTTCAAAATAGAATTGAAAAATCATGCCTAATAATTATCAAGCTCTTCAGCCATAAATGTACAAAAAGATCAGATCTGCCGAAAAAAAAGTGCTGCTACAATGTTAGGTTGTTGATGAAACGTAGTGAAAATAAATTCTTGTAGCACAGTATCAATTATAATTAAAAATCAGTGATTTAGGTTTAAATTGCTGGTCTTTGTCTTATAGTAAAGAATACTAATCGTGGATTTAAATAGCCAGTATTTAGTTTTGTTTGTTTTATAGGAAATATTTTTAATATTTTTTTATTAGATATATTTAAAAAAATTAATTCATAAAAAATATTTTTTAATTAAAAAATTAAATTAAATTTAAAAAATAATTTCACATTTTAAAAATAAAAAATTAATTTGAAAATATTTATAAATTCATTTAAATAAAAAAATACATTATATAAATACATATATTAATTATTACTAGTCATTTTTAACATCTATATTCACTTAAAATTTATGAAACACAAAATTTTTTATTTTTAATAATAAATAATATAAATATAAAATATTTATAATTTAATTTTTATTAAAATTTTATAAATTAAAAAAATAGATTATTTGTTGTAAAACATATATAGTAAATTACAAGACTCTAGAAAGAAGATAAAGTCTTCCAATAATTAAAGTTTGGTTGGCGTGTAAGGATGGCTGACTTGCCATCTTGTTTTATCTTCTCACACACGCTGCCGTTCCCTTTACTTTTGTTTCCCTACTCCCACTAATTAATCATCTTCTTATGTATATGCCCACAACACATATGGGTACGAGAAACTTCCTTTTAAATGGGAAGGCAACTCCTCTCAAAGTCCAATAGGTGACCTAGCATAAGATTAATTTATTTTTTAAATTTTAACACTAATTTTAACTATATTTTTTTATTGAATTCTAATTCGATACAAAATTATGGTGAGTGATGTACAAAATTTAATATAATTAAACACAAATAATTAAAATTCCTCTAAAATTTATTAAAAAAATAAACAAAAAAAATACAAATGCCAAATATGCCACAAAACATCTTCATAATAATAATAAATGAGTAATCTTCGAAAATGCTTAGATATGAGAAATCCAATAGTGAACGAAATTTAACAATCAAACTCGAATCACAATCGATATGGTAAATCTCAAATTAATACTCGAGACCCTCACCACCTGTCTTAGACACGGGTATAGAACATTGATTTTTGCTCCATATACACATAGTATACTACAATTCTACACAGCAATATCAAATTATATTCAGCCTCCAGTTAGGATTTATGGAGAAGGAGAGCGTGGGCCTGAGAGAGCTGATCCATGAGAGAGAGTATGCGGGCGTTGTAATCACGTGCCTGATTTACGGCTTCAGCCTCCAGTTCGCCCAGCTGAGAGCAGAGCCTCTCCTCTGCTTCCTCGGCCACTCTCAGTTTCCGCCATGCCGTCTGCAGCTCTTCTCTCATATGCCTCTCCCTCTCTTGGCTTTCTTTGAGAGCTCTCTCCAGCTCGTCAGTTCTCTTCCTCAGCTCCTCGGGCTTCTGCTGTTTCGTTATCGCCATTTTTCAATTTTTTTCTCCCTTTCTTCTTCTTCTTCTTGTAATTTACTCTTCAGAAGTTGTGAATGTCCAAGTGGGCTTGCTAGCCTAACTTTATAGCCTCGGTTACCATATGTCCAGGTTCAATGTATCTTGTCGCTCTTCCCTCTATCGGTTCCTTTTTTTTTTTTTTTTTTTTGGTTGCTTACGTATTTGCTTTGCTATTTTTCCTTTTATTTTAGCTGAGCATAAGGTAACATTAATTTATCTGTGGGTAACCTTTATTATTATCATTCAAATAAAAATAGTATAAAATTTTTTATTAAACTAAAATATTGTTATTAAATTCGAGACTTGTCCAAGAATATTCCCCTACAGATGGGGCCTCCCTCCATTACATTGGTTTTTTGAAATAATTAATGGTAAATTTGTAGAAAATGTTTATACAATCTACAGGTTGTCAAACGAACGGATGCCATGTGTGTCAATACATCGCATCATAAGTGACATTTGACGACGCACATATTTACTGCGTCAAACTTTCATTTCCTCCTTTTTTTTTAAAAAAAAAATTGTGCCTATTAGGTATCCAACAATTTATGGGCTTTTAATTTTTTTTGGTCAAATGGAAAATAAATTTAAGGCTTTTAATTGACTCAGATTCAAGGTGTTAGGACAATAACAGCCTCTTCCACAAAATTTTAATGCACTTGTATATTAAGAACAAAATTTCTTGGCAGTTGATCTTTGATCATTTTTTCATATTTTTAATAAAAGTGATAATTAATTATTACAAGTTATTTATTTCAATCAACAACATTCAATTGCTTCATATTTTGACATTTGACTCATATATTTTCACATCTAAAATTTTAAATTTCTCATTAATATAAAATAAAATTTTCTCTTTTTTTTGAATCATAATTGAGGTATAGATGAATAGACAGAAATCAGCAATGGCTGCCTCTTTCATCTTTTCACTTTGATAATATGATTATATGTTTATTTTCCTTTTCAAGACAATTTATTTGTACTAATAAAATGAAAAAAATAATATCATAGAAATCTTTATTGATTTTAATTGTGATGTATGTAGCACATAAAATTTTAATTCTATTTGGATTAGGTAAATAAATTAGTAGTAGGATTTGTTTCTCATATAAATTCAAACATAATATGTCAATGTAATTATTATTAGTAGTAGTAGTAGTATTGCTGCATAATTTAAATTTGGTTTTTAAAGTTAATTTAGATAAAAAAAAAATTATAATTAGATTTTTATTTAAGTCTTTCGAATAGAATGAAATTTAATAAAATTTTTAATTATATTTTTTAAAAATATTTAATGGATATTCTATATTATGAATATATTTTATATTTTAAATAAACATTAAAAATACACGTACAATACATATGCTAAAAAATACTTAACTAAAATTTTTAAATAGATTTGAAAATTTTTAGTTTTAAAGTCAATATAAGTATAAAATTGCTATTAGATTTAAGTCAATTAATTTATGTCATAATTAAAGATAAAGAGATAATACTAATGAGAAAATATTAAATTGTCAATAAATTTATCAAATACTTAATATTAAAAATTTTAAAAATGCATGATTTTACTTGCAAAATACATGATAAAATAACTTATATATATATATATATATATATATATATATATATATATATATATAAAGAGAGTTTTTTTTTATAATTGTTTACCTTCAAAATGTTGAGAGTAAATTCAATTACATAGTCAAGTATTGTTAGTGTCAAATTTCAATAACAAACAATAAAATTAACCACCGATCGAAATCAATTGGATTTGAAATATAAGTATGAAAACCATTAATCAAATGATAAGTATATAAACAAAACTATCAACTCAATAATGTAAATAGTATAAAAAATGAATTATTAAATTAAACATTAAAATAATATAAAATTAAGATTCTTAAAAATAATATAATAACATAAAAATATAATTTACTAAAATTTTTTAATTAAAAATAAGATTATACAATAATTTCATATTTAATTATAATATATTTTATATTTGTTATATAGTATAGAAATTTTTACATTGATTATCAATTTGAATATTATAAAATATAAAAATAAATGAATCAATTTTGATTTTTCTAATAAACTAAATACTTAGAAAAAATAGTGATTCTCTTTTTTAATATTACTCGGTTCTCTTTTTTATTCTAATCCCAAATTTTAAACCAAAAGAAATCTTAATTTTAAAAAAACAACCAACAACAAGAATCAAAAGAATAATAAAAATAATTTAGTGATAAAGTGTTTGTTTTCATAAAGCAAGTCATGATTTAAATCCTGATAACTCTGATATATTCTTTAAATATTTTTATTATACAAAAATAATAAAAAAGAAAAAAATGATAAACATCACAAAATACATATAAACAAATATTTTCCATAAAGAGATAGTTATTCATGGCAATTCATCCATCTTATTATTTACAATTAATTTATAAAATGACTGAATAACCATGAACATAATCTTAAACCATTAAAATTAGTAAAAATAGGGCATAATGAAAAAGCCAAAACAAATTAATAATGAGGTTATGAGAAGAAATGCCCCCACAAAGAGATCGTTGTTCATAGCAATTCACCCACGTCTTATTGTCATAAATATGGATGAATTGCCATGAACACGATCCATTTGTGGTAATTTTACAGCTTTATTTTGCACATAAAAATGTGCAAAAGACTCATTGGAACAGTTTTTTTCTTTTTTCTTTTTTGCACCATTGAATGAAAGAGAGGAAAAAGAAAGATGGAGACTATAACCTAAACTTTGGTCACTATTTATAGCCACTTTTGTTGGGGGGCAGAAGGAATCTTGACAGTTTATATTATATCTTATATAATTATGTGTGATCATTTTTGCTTATGGTTTTCCACTTCAGGTGGGAATCATTCTTTGGCAAATTTATGACTACGACTTTTATTCTAATATTAGCATATTAGCTTTAAGTATAGTAATTTTCTCCAACTATAACGATTTTTTTTTCTTTTTCATAATTTTTTTTATCGATTAAACTTTGTTTAAACTCTGATACTAATCTTAGCACATTATATTTTATTTATTTCTGCAACTTTTAAATCTTAATTTTAAAGACATTCATATCTTTTTTTTGCATATAACTTTTTTGTTGATTTGGTATAATACAACAGGTATCTGTTATCAGATTTTATTTTAAATTTGTATTTGATTTTTAGAATTTTTATAATTTATAGAGACCTTTTATTTCATTTAACTTTGTGAGTATCTTTTATATGGAAAGAGTTTGTGTTTAAATATTTAAATCTTAATCTCATGTATGAAATTATATAACGCAATTGACTTAAAAAATTGAAATTATTTTGCGTAGATATTTAATTTTTACGCAATTAAATATCTTAATTTTTACTCAATTATCTAATGTATTTAATTTCTACACAGTAATTAAATGTCTTAATATTTACGTTGTGAAGATAATTAATTTTAAAATTACCTTAAATCTTAAAGAAATATCTTTGCAATATAATTTTAAAAAGAAAAAGTACATCTTGAGAGTTCCTTTTGCTTTAAGATTATAGATTTTTAAAAAATAATTATATATTTAACATATCTTGAAGGTAATAAATTATAGTATATTTTATCTTAATATTTCTTTTTTTGTGTGAAACAATAAATTCTAAAATTAAAAAATTAAAAAATTGGATTCACATACATAACATTATATGAAAAAGAATATATTATAATATGACTTATGCATGTGTATGTTTTTTTTTTAAAAAAAAAAAAAGAGTGAGTACTAAAGATTTGAAAATTTTCTATAATAAAATAAAAGATTTTTTAATTATAAAAGATAAAAGATATCTTAAAAGTCTCCTTCGATAATGTACAAATTTTTAAAAATATATTAAAATATAAAAATAAATTTAAATTAATCAGTTAAACTTAATTTTTAACAGTTATAAAATGATAAGTTAAATAGTAGAGTCAAGATTTATTATTTTCAGTACATTAAGAAAACTATTTCTTTTATATTTCATTGAAAATTTTATTTTATCCAATAGCATTTTGATAAAACATACAAAAAAAAAAGACTCATTTTTTCTTCATTGTTATACTAAAAATGTTCAATTAGAGTGGTAAATGGGTAGATCAATTTCAGATCATATTTTATTGAAAGCCGGGTCGAGTCATATTGAGTTATGTATTAGATAAGATCATCATGTTAATATATATACAGAAATTTGAATTATTTTTTAGATTTCGAATAAAATAATTCATTCTTAATTTTAAATTTTAAAAAAATATTATTTTAATTTTCAAATAATTTAAATCGAATCAATAGAATCAGCTCATATATCGGATTTGAGTTAAATTATTTCAAATTATCTTCAACTTTGAGTAGGATTGGATTAAAAATTATCAATTCTAGATGCAACGGATTAGGGTTCTAAATATACTGGAAAAGGCCAAGAAAGATATTAAAGCATTAACAACTTGTCAGGGCCAGACAGAAAAATAATATGATTGATCATTATGTCATCCACCAGCTTCCTTTACATGCATGCTTTTGATTGTAATTCTAATCAGCACTTATGGTTTGAGTTTAATTTTAGTTGTGGAAAAAAATGAATTAAGAACACTTTTATAAAATTTACTGCCCATTCAAAGCATGATATAAATGTTAGTAAATACATTTTTATTTTTTTTGTTTTTACTAATAAAAGCACTTAAATTATTAATGGAAGAATATTATAATATAACGTAAAAATAAAAGAGCTTTCAGTGTGTTTTTAAAATATAAAAATGAAATAGTATATTTTGAAACTTTTAATATTTCACCTAATAAACAGCACGAAACGTCAGAGAGATGAAACGTTCAACTTTTGACTTTTCTTTTAAAAAATATATATGTATTTGAGATTTGAATATTTGTCAACTTCCAGTATGTACTGCTTTATTTGACAAATTTATATACATAGTTTGCTGTCATTAACAATATTGTCATAATATTTTTAGTTTTTTTATATTATGCTTAAATAATGAAATTTTTTTTTACCATATATCATAAAAAAAAGTGTCATATCAACACTATATCAATAAAAGTTGATGATATTATAATAATAAACTTAATTTTATCAATAAATAAATCATCAATATTGAATTGTTAAAAAAATAATACATTCTCAAAATTAAAAAAGATCCAACCGTACGTGTGTCTTTTCAACTTTTTTAATTTTACCTTTTTTTCCGATTAAAATAAATATTTTAGTATAGTATTCAAAAAAAATAAATATTTTAGTATTTTTTAAAATTGGTTTTTTTATTTTAAAACTTTTTGAATTACCATCAAATTTAATTCAACTATTTAAAAATCAAACTTCAAATTGGATTTTTTTTCCACATCTATATTTTTTTTTAATTCCCAAGAGCAAACCAAATCTTTTAGTTTGATTACTATATACAATATAGACATAAATTATATATATATATATAATTAAAATTTTTAAAAGTAAATATTGAAAATAATATTCAAATATATTAAATAATTTTTCAAAATTGTATATTAAATATTAGTTATTAATATTATAATAATTTATCAAAAATAATAAATAAATCACACGTAATGATAATAAAATTAAAGTTTTAAAAAATAAATATATTAGTAACCTATTGGTAAAAAGTTTGAAATTGCATCATTTTTTTAACAGTTATTAGATAATCTATTTATTATTAACTACTTACTTACATGAATTAACTAAACACCCTATTCTTGAAAAAAAAAAAAAGCACTAAACACCTTTATATAATGTTAATAAGCTGAAAATAAAAAATAGTTCAAAAATCTAAAACAAAGACCTCTAAATTCATTAAGTGATTCACCACTAGCTATTACAAAGTTTTTTTTTTTTTTACCCCCTTGGAAAAAAGTCCATTCTCAAAAAAAAAAAAAACCTATAAAAATATAATTGTATTCTTGTATATTTTATTTTATAAAATATAAATTTAGTATAATATCTAATGATCGATAATTGCTAAATTGTCCGTCCTTTTATTACAATGCATCCCATCCCATCCTTAGAAAACGCGGTTTTTTCTCTGTGGAATCAGAAACCAGACAGCGAAAAAATCACACCCCAGATAAATACTAAATATTCAACAATTTCCTCTTTTCTCAGGTAATCATTTCTATTTCTATTGCTGCCATTTTCTTTCTCTGTCTTGGAAATTTCTGGGAGGAAACCTGCGATCCGCTGTTTCCAATAGCGTGATCTCGAGGTTTCTCATTGTTGTCTTTGTCTTATTCAAATCTTTTCTCTTCTTCTTCTTAATTTTATTCTTAGAACCAGGATTTGATAACAATAAACCCAAAAATGAGTGATCACGTTGCTTTGTACGTGGATCGTCTGATCGCGCCGCCCGAGCTGCAGGCTGAGTCTAATCACGCGGCTGGTGCTGGTCCCTCCTCTTCCGCGCCGCCCAATGACGCTGTTGAAGAGTCGAAATCGGAGGAGGATCCGTTGATTCAGGCCGCCGAGTGCCGCATTTGTCAGGAAGAGGATTCCCTCAACAATTTGGAGACTCCATGCGCCTGCAGCGGCAGCCTCAAGGTATGAGATTACTTATGTCTTTCGTCATCATGTTAGGGTTTTTCGGACAAAAATGTTATTTTTATTAGGGGAAATTTGAAATAAAAAAAAAAGCTTAATCTTTATATAAAAGTCTAGTTCTTTAATCATGAGTTTTAATTAATAATAGATTTTGTGCTAAAAGATGGTTTAGCAGTTGTAATTTTTACCCACATTATTATTCCCTTATTATGCCTTTTTGCTCGCTGTGCTTTTGATTTAGTATTTAATAAATGCTGATATTTGTTTTGTCTCCAGTATGCTCATAGGAAGTGTGTTCAGCACTGGTGTGATGAGAAAGGAGATATCACTTGTGAAATATGTCATCAGGTATTGGTTAAACTTTGCATGACCTCATGAGCCTTTTTCAGCTTGAAACATATTTAATCAAATTTAGCTGACCCTTTGAATAGCATAATGGTATGAATATATTATGATGTGTCAATCTGTAAACTACCATTTTGTTCTTCTACCACAATGAATTATGGTCAATTGCATAAACATATTCTTCAGTTTCTCACAATGAAGATACTGATGTTGCTATTAACTTAATCATGTTGCAGATCGCTCATTATTTGTCTTCTAAAATCTGAAAAAATAGTTCATACTCATCTGAGTTCTTATTGACTTCTCAAATTACAATGTCTGTTGCTAATTGTTGTCAAAATTATTTTAATTTATATCTATACTATAGCTATTGGATTCAATTTTTTGTGATCTTTTTGGATTTTATGTTGATTTTTTATTATCTTTTGTGTTTTATGTATAGCCTTACCAACCGGGTTATACTGCTCCACCTCATCCACCTCTCTCGGATGACACTGCAATTGATATTGGGTATGTCAAAGCTCTCTTGTATTTCTATACATTTTCTGCAATATTTCTCAATTTTGCTTTTATTTATCCATTATGTCATATATGTATTAGATAAAAGTTCAATATACATCAGAAAGGCCTGTTGATCTGTAGGGATCTGCATTAGAGATGCCATTTTATTCATCAGCACATAATTTTTAAAAATTTTGATCCATGATCGTTTTTGCAGTGGAGGCTGGACCATCTCTGGTGCTCCTCTCGACCTGCGTGATCCTCGCCTTTTGGCAATTGCAGAAGCAGAGCGTCATTTTCTGGAAGCTGAGTATGACGACTATGCTGCTTCAAATGCTAGTGGAGCTGCATTTTGCCGCTCAGCTGCTCTCATTGTAAGTCCTTTTCTTTATCAATTCCCCTGATTACTATATACATAAGTATAAATTTAGAATGTTTAAACTGCATGTTAACGAGACCAATATATTATTTATCATGTGGAATGAGGATTGCAAATTATATTATTAAATGGAAGGTAGTCTTGATAAAGTGAAGAAAGTTATGGGTTTTACCATTATGTCTGTCCTTTGCTTAGAAATTTTATTTTCTTCTAGCATTGGATGAAAATCTATTTATGCTATATTTTAGAGGCTTGAACATATCATGTGGGGCACCTGGACATGCCTCTGGGCCACAGGGCCTGTGGTTACTTACATTCATAATTTTTCTTACTAGTGCCATTCATGCTTCATTGATTCTCCATGATATTGGATTTGACTTTAATTTTTTTTTTTTTTAATTAGTTAATGGCCCTTCTACTCTTGCGGCATGCACTGACTGTTACAGATGCTGATGGAGATGATGATGTGTCTACATTTTTCTCAGTAAGTTTAATAAATGACATAATAACATTCTACATTTGCAGTGTCCCTCGCACATGCTCATCTGCTTTCCTTGGTATCCATTGGATTTGTATGGTTAATCTTTCTTATGCATTGGTTGGTCCTTGGCAGCTTTTCTTGCTACGAGCAGCAGGTTTTCTGTTGCCCTGTTATGTCATGGCATGGGCTATAAGTATCCTGCAGCGTCGAAGGCAAAGACAGGTCAGTGTCTCGGTTTTACTTTTATGTTATGTTTTTGCTCATGCTTCCTTTTCACTCTATGTTAATGTCACAACATGCAACATGGTTCATACTGAATGTTGTATCATAATTCGGTAATAATGCAGGAGGCTGCAGCATTGGCAGCAACACAAGTTGCTTTTGTGCTTCAGTCCGGCCAACATAGGGGTCTGCAGTTCACAATAGCATCAGGACCCCGTGTAGCTCCACATCAGGAACCTGTTTAACAAGAAAGAACTGAGGATAAGGATAAGTGGAAGAAAATTCCCCATCAATAATGTTTGTATTTAAACCCCCCCCC
The DNA here is from genome assembly GCA_949677035.1 of Omphalea diandra. Taxonomy (NCBI): domain Eukaryota; kingdom Viridiplantae; phylum Streptophyta; class Magnoliopsida; order Malpighiales; family Euphorbiaceae; genus Omphalea; species Omphalea diandra. The sequence goes on from CATIWR010062351.1 coordinate 39,600, forward strand.
CCCCCCACCCAAAAAAAAAGGGAATTGTATGATGAACATTTAGAAGGGCATGTCTCAATTAGTACACTCATCTTGTTTCTCCATTCCATAATATGTATATATGATGCCACCTCATGAGGGGAAGAGGAACTTTGTTGGTGTTTAAATTTTTTGTTAAATATGGACACCTGTTTTCAATTAAATTTTTATTTTTTATATTTTTGCTTTTGTTTTTCTCCTTGCATTAATTTAGTTTGTAAGTATTTGATAAGGAAATCGAGGCTGAGTTGAACGCTGATATACTTGAATTTGACAAAGCTCTAAATTTGAAGTTTCTCAAGTGTGGTTTATTTTATTATTTGTATAAAATATTTTAATAAATTAAAATTAAAACTCATAGATTTAATTATTTATTAAAATATTTTATAAACAAATAAAATTTAACTTAAATATGTTGGTTTTTTTTTTTTTTGGAGAATAAATATGCGTTGGATTGTTTGATAATCCTAATCCAAACAAAATCCGCTTTCAGCTCTCATGCAGTCAAAATAAATTTTTTTTTTAAAAAAAAAAGCTTACAGCAAATCAAGGTTTTCCCCTGTTGTTCAGCAAATAAGTAATGTTATTCAAGAGATGATTTTGGCACTTAAGGACAATACAATTTTTTTTTTTCATACAGAAATTATATAAAGAAGAAAAAAAAAAAAAAAGCACAATCCCAATCCACTAATTCAACTTAAAATAGCAAAATTCCGGGTTCTTTATGTTATGATTGTAAGCTGTTAATCAATGAGATTGCAAATTGCGATGTTAGGTTTGTTAGGAGATCAGCGAACCAGGCCTCTCATGTTCATGCTAGAACAGCTGGTTCAGAGTCTGCTCAGGGAGCGGTGTTTCATTCGTGCCCTTCTTTTCTTGTTGATGTAATTTCGGCTGATTTGCTTATTGGTTTCAACCAAACAAAAAAAAAAAAAAAAGAATACTTGTAAAAACAAAAAAATTAAAAAAGGAAATAAATTGCATTTTTTTTTCTTTTGGATAAGTTTCAAATCTGCCAACACATGTTCCAATTTGGTGACGACGAGGAGGCCTAAGAAAGTAGGGAGAGAAATAAACTGGAGATAACAAAGAGAAGAATTGAAGGTGGAAGAGATGAGGTCGACAAGAAAGAAGTATGAGAAATAAACTGGAGACAACAAAGAGGGTAATGGTGGAGGAGACAACTAGAATTTTTAATTGAGGTAAAATTTGCATGTAAAATCCAAATGTGACTAGTTATATATAAATCTAAAAATTAAGATTAAAAAATTGAAATATATGTGGAATCGACAAGAAAATAAGAGACATTTCAATTAAAATATTAAACAAAATTAAAAATTACTTATTAAAATAAATTGACATATTTAATGATTGATATGTTATAACTGAAAACCGAAATTAACCAAAATAATCAATCTCAAATTTCATAAAAATTTATGTTATAATTAATTTGTTAATATATTAAAAACTAAATTTGAAAATTTTTGAAAGTAAAATCATTCATTTAATTCATAAGAATTAAATTTTAATCACGACAGATTTTCTGATTCTTTTTCAATTAATCTTAAAAAATTATAATCTTTAATGTAGTATTTAAAATTTCAATATTAATATTTTACAAAAAATTAAATTTATTCTAATATAAACATAATTACTAACATTCTTAAATGAGTGGTTTGATATAAAAATATTATTGAAACAAGAAATGATGCATAAAAAACATATGAACTATGAGAAATAAGATCAAATAATTAAAAAATGAGTTAATTCTCATAATAATATGAAATTTATTATATTAGTAATTTAATTTATTTTTTACTGAATATTTGATTATCACTTATAAAATAAAGTTTATATTTAAAAAATAAAAAATAAGAAGTGAAACTATATTTTAAGAGAGGCAAAAAAATTAAATTATACTTAAAAAATAATATATTTTAAAACTTAAAGTACAAAGAAAGGGTGAATACTATAATGTTATTCATGTTATTATATTGTAATAGTTTATCATTAAATTAACTGAAAGTTATTAACTATTGATTAAATAAATTTAAATATCATTGGATTATATAAAAGTTATTATTCACCATTAGATTAGATCACGTTATTTGACAATATTATAAATTTCGTCACTATAAAATTCACCCAAAAAAAGATTAAGATTGAAAAACAGCAAAAAATAAAAAAAAAGAACCAAAGGGGAACCAATTATTCCCCTTTACCCACAATGTTTTTTCATCTTTGAAAGGATGGAGAACGAGAAGTTTGGATGATAACAATATCTTAAAACTAATCCGTGATTAAATCAATTGGTTGGTTGATTTTCGATTTAGTTCAATTGTTTTGATTAATTTGATTCAATTAATTAATTTTTTAATTTTTAAAAAAATATATAAATAATATTAAAATGTTTAAAATTAAAAAAATAACATTATAAAATAATAAAAAATATTTTTAATATATAAATTTTGGGTAAAATGTTATCATTTTTAAAAATTTTCATAAAATGATATAATTTTATAATGAACCAGTTTGATCTTATTTTTTTCCACTTTTAACTGGCTTTTTATTAATCAATTTTGAACACTAAATCTTATCGAATCACTGATTGCTTTTTTATTTTATTAGTCTAGTTTGATTTTAAAAATATTAAATAATAGTAGACAATAAGGATATAAATATATTGAATTAATGAAAGAAGCAAAATAATTTCTAGAATGGTAATAGCATAAATATGCTAGAACTTAAAAGGATAAAACAATAAAATTATTAACAACTTAGCTAGACTTGTGAGAATTTATAATGGAGTATTCTGATATTAAAACTCGATTTGCCTAGTTACTCAAATAATTCAAACTCAACTTGATCAATACCAAATGAATTTCAAGTGTTTTTTAAATCGATCTCCAATAAATTATAAATTCTTTCAATTTGTTTACATCTTTACTTTTAAATAACCTCACCATTACCATTAATCTAACACATTAGTTTTTCCCATTAAAATATTTAATGTATCCCTAATTCTTTTTATTTGTAGTGCTATAACATTGCTTTTATCCCTGCCTTAAAGGGAATTCTACAGTAACATTGCTTTTGCTTGTTACCAATGTATTTTAATTTATAGAATTGCTAACAAAGCAGCAAATTGTATAGCTGCACTTTAAAATAAGGAAGATGTAGTGTGAGTTGGCTCACTAATCTTTCTTTTCCTTACAAAAAATTTATACTCTGATACCATTGAGACGTTTGTTTAATGAAAATTCCTTTCTTTTAAAAAAAAGCAACAAATAGCGAGAATGTGAATTAAGAAGGAAATGGGTAACTGGGTAATGTCTTACTTAAACATGTTGTAGGAAGCCAGTCTATTGAAAGAGGAGAAGACTATGTTCATGTTCCTTTCTTGTGGTGTAAAATAAGTAAGCAGTCGGCTTGTTATCACCAAGAAACAAAATCCTAGTGAAAGGAAAAAGCAACTGATATTAAATCATTTCTTTTAGGTGTAATATTGGTTTATTAGTATATATGGGAATGTTCGTTTTCGTTAACTGGATGTTCAGTTGGTTTTATCTGTCAATAGAATGAGAAATGAACATGAATATAGTTTGTTGTGATGAAATAACGCTCGGGAATTGCTCTGATTCATGTTTTGGTACTTCGGAAATATAATTGGTTTGCTATTTTACCACTTCTATTATGTACTCATAATACTAAATTAATTATTTTCAGGCTTCTAAAATATTGCAATTTCAAATTTATATATATATATATATATATATATATATTTAGTGTCACGTGGTTACATCGCTTCCATAAGAATCGCGACTATTAGTTGTTAATTAATTAGTTAATACAATCCATATCAGACATCTAAATTATTGATATAATTATAAACTCATAAAGAACACTTCGTGTTTTTTGAAGGAATTAAATCTAGGAACACTAAAAGTTTCAATGTATCACTTTTACCACTAAGGCAAAGTATCATTTGCAAATATGTATTTTTTATGAGACACACATCACATACTCTAAAGAAATGCATTGAACTTGCATTCTCTCGTATTTGTACAATCTTAATTCCTGAATTAAAATTGACAATTGAAATTTTATATTAAAAAATAATTTAAAATGTTTTAAAATTTTTAATAAAAAAAGTGAATCATTATGTATTAGATAAATAGTCATAATAAGTCATGTTTTCATGGACTTAAAATTATATAAGTTTATAAAAAAATTAAATATAAATTGTCCAAACATAAGATGCATAATAATTATATATTTTAGTAATAATTTCTTGAGATTAGTACATAGAAAGAAAAATTTTATTTTACACATTTGAACTACTAAGAAAATCTGATAACACATATATATAAAACGTACATATTTATTGTTTAAAATTATGAATTTTGAAAGTGAAATTGATTTATAATAAACTTTTTTTTATCTCATATAAATAAAAATAAATGAACTCTAAATAATCCCTAAAACAAACATTATCAAGTTTAGCCGCATTTATATGTATTTATGTTGATTCATTTATTAATATTGAGTTTTATTTTTATTGTTCAGATTGGTTTATTAAATTTCGCAAATCAGCATAGACAATTTTTTTTTTTTTTATCAAACTAATTCATGGAATTTTCACAAAACGTTATATCTTAGCTTGGTGTCCCAACCATAAGTCTCTCCTTTCATCTTCCTACAATATCCTGCTATTCTTTCAATCGATTAAGATCCATCCAAATTCACTTTACTTTGTAGCAAGTCAGGATGTTTTTTAGAGCTTGGATGTCGATAGATATTCTTTTTGTTTTATTAATATACACAAAAATCCAAATTTACACGAATTAAAAATAGAATCACTCTTTCAAAAAATTACGGCAAGTCTAAACTACTAGATTTAGAGCACTTAAGAACATGTATGTCTATACATATTCCTAAATGCCTAAATCTAGTAGTTAGACTTGTCAGCAAATGTTGGGCTAATAAAGGACTCCCATCCTCAATGATTGAATTGGAATTAAAGATGCACAAAGATAAGATATTTAGTTGATTTTTTATTTGTTTATTTGCTTCAAATTTCATTAAATTAAAATTTTTAAAAATTGAAATCAATGCAGAAATATCAAATATCTAATATTAAGATATAACTAATAATTTTTCGATAATGCTTTAGACTATAATGTAATGTTTGTATAATATATATCATTATTTAATCAAATAAAAAACAAAACAATAAAAATTTTATTTCACAATAAATGATGATAAAAAATACTATCTTTATTTGGAAAATAATTCAATAGCATGACATTCTCTTATATTCCAACTATAATTAGTATAATAATGAAAAAAATATCTTTTCAAATAATAAATTCAATAATAAAAAACTTTGAATACATAAATATCAAAATATTATGAATTAACCTCTAACACATTTTCCTTAAATTGATTGAAAACTCTTTAATAATATAAAGAGAAAACAATCATTCTAAAAAATTCTTTACAAAAGAAAAATTAAATAAATAAAACACAGTAAAAAAATATAAATATAAATGATAAGAAAATTTTATCAATATTACCATACATAGGAAGAATGATTTTAGGTGAATGATAGTATTTCCTTAACAATAGTTCATATTGAGAATATATTTAAGACAGTTTCACAATTAATTTCCAGGTTACATCACTGAAACGAGGCAATTTTGAACTGTCCTACATGTTCAGTGGGATTTCATTTGAAGGAGAACATATTGAAGCAAATTTATTTCTTTTCTTTTTTTTTTTTTTTAAATAGTGCAAGGTCTGCAAAAATTACACACACATTACATATATGCTTTTATCTTTAACTTGCTTTGGTACTCTTCTTTTGCCTCTTTTCCCTGGTGGCTTAGTCAAGATGAAATGGATGAAGTGATTGCAATGATACAGTTGCAATTCTAAATCAAAGAACTGAATAAAAGTTACCACTTTAAGACCAACCTCGAGAATCTACAAAGCCATACACAGATATAAAATGTGGAGGGTTTCCTTTTAAATTTTAATTTAAATATTAAAAAAATAATTTCCTTAGATTCTTAATCATGCTTCCCCTAAGAGGCATATGTCCATTATTTACTATTAAGATTCTATTGGGTGTCAACTTTAACACAAGATAAAGTGCACCCATAACATTTAACGTAGTACATACCGTACCACTCACAAGCATAAGGCCCCACTTTGTTTATTTCTTATCCTAATTTGGTAATCGGCCAGGTCTCAGAAACCATACTGTAATGGACATGAAACATCTACTGCATATTTGGGCGATTAATTCTCTTAAGTAGCAAGTGAAATTATCAGCTAATCAATCCAATTGAAGTTCGATAGTTTAGCAGGCCACTCCTCTAGCAAACTAATTAGTCTCTCAAATTCAGAATGCTAATTACACTTGAACAAAGAAAAATTCTAAAAACAGCAGCCAATTGAAATTTGATAACCAACAAAGAGATCTAGTGATAGTTTCACTGCAATCAGTCCACACATTCAGAGATGTAGTAGTACGTAAAATACAAAAATTTAGTTCTCCAACCTTACCTTCCACGGTGAGGATCATAGGAATGGGTGGGATTTACCCCTTTGTTCTCCTAAGCAATATCCTGATAGGTTTTTGTAACCAAAGGGTGTATAAGTTTAGCGCAAAGGTTACGAAGTTACTCTAAAATCTAAAAAGAAAAACATATATTCCAAATTAAAATAAAAAAGAAAAAGCAAAAATCTTAGAGACTAGTTTAGTTTACCATACATATGATATATCATCCATGCCTTCAATAAGTATGGATATACCATGCACCTAGTTTTTCAACAAATATTGCATATATACATAAGCTGAGCTGCACACATGTAGCCCATGCAATTCAAATGGAAGGGGCAAATCGAGTTGGCATGCACATGGGGGGAAATATACATACATATTGTGATCATTCCTCAGTGACTATATACATAGCTGCCACTAGGGGAAGGTTTTTAAACCTTGTGGAAAATAAGGTAGAATAGAAAGCAACAACTCATTTAGCTCTTTTACTTTAATGGAAGGATAAAAGGCAAAGAATCCGCACATTAACAACACATTCAAGTTGTGTTTGTATAGATTGGTCCATCACTACTCATCCTTCTTCTTAAGTACCACAATAAAAATTCGTCAGCTGATTTTGATAAAGTTCAAGGAACAAATGCTTTAGAATGTTCCAAGTTGCATGTGATTATAATATAAGAACAGCAGCAGCAACAACAGTAAAGAAAAAGAGAGAAATAAAGGAAAAGATGATTGTCATAAATAAACGGAAAAAGTTTTACAAATTTGAGAGCGAGCCTGTGAATCATTGAATAAGAGATTAAGAATTTGGCAGCCCAAAGAAGAGTAAAGAAAAGCATAAAGAAACACATTTAGCACAACAAACTAAGTACTGCTATTTTTGTTGTATAGAGGAGAGCTTGGAATTCTAAAGTGCGGAGATCTTAGAATGGCATAAAGCATGGGTTTGTTTCTTTTAGGGGGCTATTGTATTATTCCATATTTGATTCTTTATATGGCTTGTTTGCTTGGGACTGTAGCAATCTACTAGTCCTAGGTGGCCCCCAAGGCTTCTGTCTGCCCAGTCACTCCACTTAAAGAACAAAACACCTCATTTCTTAGTAACAAAGGAAGTGATAATTCCCAAAATACCCTCAGCATTAAAGATCTTCATAGTATGGGAATTCAGAATTTGTAACTGCCAACAGAAATCCTGTTATTCCCAGAAAGCACAAAGCAAAAACTCATGACAAAGTAAAAACTCATGACATCCACATGAACTTAAGTGACCCAGCAGGGCAAGCCATTGGCTTAGAAAGAACATTAATCCCCAAGGAATATCCACGTAAGCATGGTCGGGTGATGTGGCATGGCATCTAATAGTCCAAGACACTTGGTAGGCCTGTTTCCAAAGACAAAAAGCACAATAAATGATAGAGATGTAGGGGAACAAATGAAAAAAGATACTTGGCTTCTCAAGGATATTGTTCCTAACCCCTTTACAGATCCATGTCACATCAGATTCTTCCACAACAGCCTTAATATGCTTACTTAAAATGCAAATTGTAATTTGGTTGAATCCAAATTCCCGAGTATTTTGGGGCCCTTCCTGCTTTTGCTTTAAAGCCCTCCGAATCCAATAAGGGATAGATAACAGCAGTATATCTACAGGAATGGAACTTAAGGAAACAAGGATCACAATCTCATCTGTGCTTATTTTCTTGTTACTCTAAACAAAAAGAAAATACTTCTGTTACTCTTGCTTGTCGGAGAGAAGAAACAATGGTTTTTAGTGCTCATAGTGTGCTTCTTCTTCTTATCTGTGTTGGGTTCTTAGCAGTTCAACAAAATAAAGTTTATGGTATAACAAGTATAGACCTAGCCATCAGACACAGCAAAAACGCTCCTGGGACAGTGTCGTCCAGTCAACGAATTCTTAAGGATGTCAGCATGCAGGGTATGAACACAGAGAAGAAACCAATGCATTTAAACAAGGCATTTGATCCAAATCAATCAAGCAAAAGAAGAGTGAGGAGAGGATCAGATCCTATCCACAACAGGTCCTAATAAATTCAAGTTGTTTGTACAACAAGAGACAAGAAAACAAGTAAGTTGATTTCAAGAAAGAAATAGCTTCTACCAATGCAGAGAAAGTAGGCAGTGGTGAATTGTATTTTTCATTTTGAATAGACTAATGAGGGTGGAGTGGGCTGGTTGATTGTACTTTTCTATTTTCTGTTAAAGGTTTTTGCTATAGGGAGATGTGTATAGTACTAGCAGACGGTCTGGAAACTCATCCAGTGAGCCAGTATCATCTCTGCACTACACGTTGTGATCGTAATCAGCCACCAAAGAAGAGTTTGTGCAGAGATGGTGTGGGCTTGTGGAAGAGGAATACACAGTTTTTTTTTTTTTTTAATTTTCCCCTTTCCCATCTTTCTTTCAAGAAAAAAAAAATTCGCATCTGTTTGCCTTAGTAATATGTTTTCTGCTGCAGATTATAGTGAAATTCTTTTGTATTTCTCCTTCATTAACAAACGTTATTTCCAGTGAACAACCTATTATTTTACTTCCAATGTTTCAAACTCATGAGACTACAGCAGAGGTAAATCCTGAAAGTTTACTCTTGCAACATTCACCCTATACATACACAGATCAAGACACCTCCTAATACAATTCGACTCATATACACCATTAAAAGAAAAGATGGCAGATTTTTCAGCCTTCCATTAAAGACCTAGTCTCAACCAGCGCGCAATTTTTTTATTTTTATTTTTTTTCATTGGACAGACACAGGGCAGCTCTTATATCTTCCAACCAAACATACAAAATTTGTAGGGATTTAGTGATGATTTTAGCTAAGCTTAGGGTATGATTCCCTTACAATTTTCTATATGTCAGCTTACGTGTTCTCTAGGCCTTGTAACATCTATGGAAACAAGAAGCTGAAACATAGTTAACAAGACATTTCTCGATTGAATGATTCCAACCACAACCCTGAGTATGGTATGCAATTACTCATACTAATTTATAAACTCCCCCAACATAATATCAATAAAGCTATTTGAATCCTCGAAATAGAACTAGTTCTGATGTTTAACATCATTCACCATAGCAGATTTCCTACTTGCGCGATTGAAAGAACTTATTTCTTTTGGTAGATTTGGCTCCTACTATGCCTCCAACCCGCAACCTCACAGTCCAAAAGATGACTCAAGAACACTAAACCAAAGGCTCATTACGATTGAATTGACTTTTAGGAAGAATTGATGGGATCCATTTCTTAAATTGTCTCATTCAAGAAAGATATTACAATAATTGGATAAGAAAACAAAAATTCATTTGATCAATCTCACAACATTTGTTCAACTAAAAAGATAAGGAACAGATTATGCCTAAACTTAGGATATAGTTGAAGTAATAAAATAAGAAATTAGTTGTAGAGTACATATATTTACATTACATGCTCAGTTCAATCCCAAATTCTGCAAGTTGCGATCATAAATTTAAAAAAAAAAAAAAAAAAGAAAAGAAAAAGAGAGAGAATGCAAGTGGAGAACAAATAAGCAATTCTTCATTGATCAAAACGACTTGTTTATTGTGGTGTCGGTTAATGGACCTAAGCTTTTGTTAATTATAGAAAAACGGCGTCGAAATGTCCTAAAAAAAAACTGGAACCTTAAAGGAGGAGCAAAAAGTTTCCCCGTCGTATAGTCGTTTAATCGTTTATAAACGAAGTGAAAAGATTCCGTCGTCTTCAAAAGAAAGAGACATTACCAATTTCTGGATAATGGACAGATCCTTCATAGAAACCATCTGCGCGATCTGTCCTCACTTTACATGTCTTGAATTCTATAAAACCACCTCCGGCGAGCGACCTCAGAGATCGGAGCTGTCCGTTCAATCTGGACCGCCATCGCATTTCTTAAAATTAGATTCGACGAAAGATAGGATGGAATCTGGAGGTTGGCGTCGCAACTGGGATCTTGGATCCAGAGGAAAGGCAACTGACAATGAAACGTCGTCGTCGCCGTGTCGAACTCACAATCTTAAGAACTCAAGCTCTTGCGCCTTTTGGATTGGGGGGTTGCCTGTGGCCCATTACTAATTGCCAAAAGAAGCAGTGATAAGAGATTGGGCTAAACATGGGCTTGTCCTAGGGTACACGGAATTACAATTCTCAATCCTCACGTGTTTCCAAGATTTGAGACAATTTGATAATTCTCACTAAATTCATAAAATCTCTAATAATAAAAAAATAATTGAATTTAAAATTCTCTAATATTTATAAAGATGAGAAAAATCAACTAAATTACTCTTGATTAGCTTAAAGTGGAAATATTAAAAAGGAATTAGAATTAAAATTAAGAAGAAAAATTAATAGGTGATTATGGAATGGCATATACACCACAATAATGGACCACTTTTTATAAAAAAAATAAACTAAAAAATAATGGATAATAATATAATATGAAAGGTTACTTTTTATTGTGATTTTAGAATTAATTACTCTATGTAATCTTAATTATTTTTATAACAATATGTTACTCCAAATTTATAAATATATAAAGCTTCTTTGTTAAAAAAAAAAAAAAAAGAAAAACATAAATGCTTGTGGGCGACCCATATCAATTTAAAAAATTGAATAATCAATATGAATTTGTGATGTCTTACATATTTGCACAATTATTTCCGTTATACTAAATGGATATTTGGTGCAATTTATAGAGTTTATCATTTAACATTTAAGGAATAGTCATTTGGTAAGCTATACAAAATAGTAACTCATAGTGGATATAACTTCAATCAATTACTTTTTTTCAACTTTGATTTTGAATTTTTTCTAAATCTTTACACTAATAACTAAGTAAAAGTCAAAATTATCTTTAAATTTTTGTAATAATAACTAAAGAAAATAAAAAATTATTTTTACTTTATATCATGCTTAAAGCTTTATTATTCACCTACCACCTATCAATTATAATATTTTAAGTAATTATATGAAAAATAATTTTATTTTTAATTATTGTATATAAGTGTTATAAAATATTATATGCAAGATATTTTAATTATTGAAAATATATTAGCATATATATTAGTTAACATTAACAATAAATAAGTATTAAGATTTCATAAATATAAAATAATAATATTATAAGTTTTAAAATAACATTTCATAAACATATATGAAAATATATTATATTATTATATTTTATTATATTATATTTTTTATTTGTTTAGTTTAATATATAAGATATTAAAATTGTACCCTTATTAATTAGTTTACAAATTAATAGCAATAGTTAATAAAATTTATCAAATACTTAATTTTAAATTGTTATCGGTTACAATTATTAGCTAACAGTTATCAACAACCACTATCAGCTATCAACTGCATCCATCGACTATTCCAAAAAACCTAAGTAATTTTTAATTGACAGAGGTTTCACATCTATTAAATATATCATAAACTTCAACTTAAGCCCATTCATCATAAATGTACCTTGAAACTTTTTAATCTTAGGGCTTCAATTTTAGCCACTAAATTAAAAAGTCATTGATTTATAATCAGCTTTATGTTAGAGTCTTTTACCAATTGGTGATACTAAAATTTATAATTGGATAAATTTATCCTTTGAAACTTTGCGCAGAACTGCAAGTGCTTTATAAACGTTTGTCTTTCATTTTAATTAAGCCAATATTGCATTTTTATATACAAAATAAATTATAAATTTATATTGCTTTCCTTAAAAAAATTTTAAAATATATTTAATAAAAAAATTTATCAATTTGAATTTCCTAAAACATTTTTATATGAATATTTTGCACTAAATAAGTTATAATTAATAAATTTTAATGGATAAAATATTATATTTTAATATTTTAATAATGATTAATATATAATTTTAACAAACATTTGACATGTCACTAATAATTACTAATAGAATTTTATCAAATAATTTATATTTATTAACTATCAATTATCTACCAATTAATTATTAACAGTTATACAAAACAAGCTTTTTAAGAGACCATAAACTATGGTTCTCCCTTATTCTTCTCTGGGTGATGCGTAGAAAGATGACAATAGTTTCAACCATTGCATTCCCTCCCACCCCCACGAATTTGGGTCCTAACGAATAACTGCAGATAGCAAATGATTTTTAGTTCAGTGGCAATAGTGATAGCCCGAGGCCTTTAAATTTTAGATTTAAATCTCATTATCGGCGAAAATTCCTTCTTTATTTCTCCTTTCCCTACTAATGACTAATTACTGACTTGTGATAGCTTCATTAATAGCACTAACCATACCACATCTTCCTAAAAAAAATTAATAACTGCATATTAAATTAAATTTTTTTTTCAAAGAGAAAATAACAACCAAGCCTCTATTATCGCATAAAACCAATGTTGTTTTTAATATTAACAACCAATAATGGTTGAAAGGAAGAAAATTTTGAATCTTCAATTCTTACAGTGTTTTTGGGAGAGGGTAAAATAAGAGGGAGAGGAAAATAAGGGAGGCAAATCAAAATTCTCTATTTGGGAAGGGGAGGAAAATAAGAGGGGGAAGGAAAATATCAAATATTTTACCCTCTGTATTTTCCCTCCAAAATGGAGAGAAAATATGGAGGAATGATGGGATTTTATATGAAATGACCATCTTGCCCCTACATATTGGAAAAAATTACAGAAACAAAACCGTGTCTGCAAATGCTATAAACAGAAAGTTGGTCTGTCCCGTTTTCATCCTGGGTTTTGTTGTTGATATGCTCAAAATGTGTTAAAAGGCAAATTTCTTATTTTTTTCAAGGAAAAAAATCAAAAGCCAATAAAATTTTCTTTATTTATATTCAAGGCCTATACGGTATATATAAATATTTATATATACTGGGTATATAAGGTTTTTCTGCAACAAACCCAGAAACAGAGTTTGCAAAATATAGCAAAAGCCAAGAAACCCAAAAGATCTGATGTCTTACATTTCAATTAACGAAAAAAACCCCAAAAAATGAACAAGAAACGAAAATATTTTTTATGGGTGTTCCTTTTTTTTTTTTTTTTTTTCTGTTTGGAATCTCGTAAAATGGTTGTGAAAAAAAAGAGGAAGGTGAAATGTGTGAAAGGGAATGAGAAAGGGAAAGCGGAGAGGGCACTGTGGTGTTGTATTGTATATGAAGTAAATGTTGGGTCTTTCCTTCCCTTCCCTTTGCTTTTTTGTTTTTTTTTTTTTTTGATGTTATTGAAAGATTTCAATTCTCTTTATATATATATATATATAGTACATAATTAATTTTATTTTTTAAAATCCTTGAAATAGTTGGTTATTAGAGGAATATTTATTTGCACATATCCATTCCATTGACTCAATCTATAAATATATTTTTTAACATTTCAAATATAAAAAAATTAAAATTTTTTTGTGTTGACATTATATTTATCATTATATAAATTTTAATTTCATATAAAATCAATTAAATTATAAAATAATTATTTTTTATCATTATATAATATAATTATATATTCAAATATTTTGTTTAATAAAGGGCATAATTGGAAATATATTAAATATTTTCCCTCATTTCTTTCCATATTTGATTATCCAAACAAGGGAAAATAAAATTATTTTCCTTCCTCTCATTTTTATCCAAACATGAGGAAGGAATATAAGGAGAGAAAATAAAATTTATTTTTCTTCCTTATTTTCTTTTCTCTCTATGGATTTTTGCCAAACACAGGCTTAGTTATTAATTAATCTGATGTTGCTATTGAAAAGCTGACATATGAGATTTCTAGGAACATCTAAACTAGAAGTAGTTATTGGGTCAAAATCATTTGCATTAGCTTGAATCAGAGTTTTCTTTCTGAAAAATCTAAGCATTACTTGTCTCTTATTAAACCCTCTTCTATAAAATGATGATTATTTGGGTGCTCAAATACAATGAGGTTACACAAATAATATTCTTTTGAAAAATATTGATAAGACTTTATTTTATTTATCATGATTTTAGGAATAATAAAAAATAACTTAGAATATGTATAACACACATTAGAAAAAAAAGAAAAGAAAAGAAGAATAAAAAAAAGACTTAAGGCTTTGGTGCCAAATAAAAAAGTCAAATGTCTATTTTTTTTTATAAATTAATAAAAAAATTCATCTTTCTAAAAAGAAAAAGTAGAAAAGTTCATACAATATCTACATCTTTTAAATAAAATTATAAAATGATGTAAACATCTCGAATTACTATTTAAATTTCTTTCTACTCAGATGCTAAAGAGTTTTGATGTTTTAATATATCTTCTTAGATAGATATTTGATATAACATTTTAAAAATTATGTTCATCTTTGTTAATTTAAAATCAACAATCTCTGATTTTAACATTAGAAGTTCAAAAATACATAGGGGATAATAGCTCATACAAAGAGAGATTATATAAGAAAAAGATAAAAAGACTTATATAATGATTTGAATTTATAGAAAATAGATTACATTAAAAAAAAGATAACGTTAACATGTATCAACCTATAAAGCCAATTACTTGTAGTTATATGAAGGAGAGTAGCAATGAAACGTGCGATACATCCCATCCCATGCATGCGTTTAGGAACAAGATGTTCTTGGTGCTTTGCTGCTAGGCTACGGTTCCATTCAATTAGCATAGCATTTGAATTACTCAAACGCCTCTTGTCTATAGTGGTAAATGCGTAAGATTATATGGGATCATTTCAGATTCAATCATTTTCTTAAATCACTTATTAGAATTATATATAAAGGATTTTGAGTTGAATTTCAGTTTTGCCCTTAAAATAATATTTCAGATTAAGTCAAATTATTTATTATATATTTTTGATATATTTTTAAATATCCATTTAGATTTTTTATTATTTATGGGATATTTTTATAATTTATTAAAACTAATATTTTTTTAAAAATATTTTTTAATCAAAATAAATTTTATATAAATAGAAAATTATTTTTATTTAAATGTTTAATATATTAAATATAAATTTTTAAGTAAATAACTATGTATAATAAAAATAAATAATTGAATTAAGTCTATGTAGAATTAAGAATAAATAAATATTTTTATTAATTAAATAAATTTATTTAATAATTTAAAATGAACTAGTCAAGTTAACCCATAGATCAAATCAAGATAAGGTCGATTTGGATTGATTCGCATGTCAGATTTCAATCCATAAGATTTGAAGTCATTTCAAATTTAAATCATTTTGGATTTCCTTCTAAATTATATTGAGTTTGGATTGAGTTTTTGAGCATAATAAGAAACTGCCACTTGTACTATTGCCCTTTATATATATATATATATATAAACTATGTAACAAAAAATTATTGAGATTTGTTTAATGCATTTCTTTTCTAAACCAGTTCAAGCAGTTTAACAAACTATAAAAATTAACTTTCTCATAATCCCTTAATTAGAGGTAGGCATTTGATCAATTTGGTTCATTCAGTTAAAATCAAATTAATCAAATTTTATATTTTTAAAATAATACCAAATAATGATTTTTTATTTATTCAATTTGATTTGATTTTAATTAAATTTTTATTTAAAAATATTCTTAAATAATTATTCATATACATTTTCATATATCACACTCGTCATATTTTCTACAATATAAGGAATGAAAAATCTTAAAATTGAGTTTCTGTATTATTAATACAACAAAAATTTCATTTGACTTAATTAAAGAGAAGAAGCTACATCTCATTACATTACATAATCTAGGCCATTGAATCTTGAATTAAAAAAAAGAAAAGAGAAAACAACATGTGCAAAATTCAGGTTGAAAAGTCTGCTCATTGCATTTACTTCAATTATAGCAATTACTTTGGTTGCCTGGCCCATTAGCATGGGAACACCATGTCATAATCTTCAAGTTTGAATCTTCCGATTCATAAGAACTCGACCTCCTGTATTTTCACCACCAGGCCCAAAAATTTGATGCGCCTTCCAATCTTTTTTTTATTGGTCATAAGATATCAATATTATATAGATGAAATTGAAAGAGTACAAGAGTTTAATAAGCTCTGTTGGGAACAAGTAACCCAAGCAAAAGAGAGACTCTTTTTGTAATTTATTATCAAGCCACCAAATTGTTTATTATTCTCCCTAAGGATATACAAAATATATGCTTGCTGAAAATAAGAGAGACTATCTCTTGTTTGGGTAATGAAGCAAAAGAATCCATGGTAAGTCACCTGTATTAGTGTGAAAGAAGAAATGAAGAATCTGATGAAGAGATTGATAAAGAAATTTAGGGAAGAATATGTCAAAGCCCTTGTGCTATGAGAATACTATTTGCCACACACATTTGAACTGCTTGTGAAAATCATCGATATTGTAATAATGAAACTTGGTCGAAATGTTGAGGTTGTATGGATTTCAAATTCTTCTTCTGAACTCTAATGGGAATATGCTATATTCAAGGATTTTTAGATGCGTGTTTTGGACTGATGCTTTTTGTTGCTAGTGTTCATATGCACCTCTATAGTTTAAATGTTTTTCTTTTTTTTTTTCTTGATGATTTTGGTTCTATATGGTGTTTATGATTTTATCATTTGATGTCAAATTCCTATTAGTTAATGAAATTTTTATTTTGTCTTAAAATTATTTTTTCACAATTAATTTTTTTGTATTCTAATTGAAATTATTTGACAGCATTGGAGGGGAAGAAAAAAGGAGCACATAACAAAAATAGTAAGATCACAATCGAGATCATAATACCCTATTCAGTACTCTTGAAAGATCAAAAACATAAATTTAGCTAATCAAATCATTTAACATCTAAACATTTCTAGTTAAAGATAGATCAATCATTAATTCAACAAATAGATTACCCTTCAATTCATTCACATCTGATTTCTTATAGAGTCTCTTCATTTGTTAAATCATTACTTACATTCAAATAAAGCTTCAAAGAACATCTACTGACGTTATGTAATGGATCTATTGTAGTTGAAATGAGTTTTGAAGGTCCTCAATTTTTCTTCATAGAACAATAACTATTGTAAACTTTAATAGCCTCATCCTCTAAATTGTATGACTTGTGCAAACTCTTATTTGCACCAATGACCTTGAACTATAAATTTCAGGTTGAGTGCCTTCAAAACAACATAAAACTTTGTTCTTTTATTTTTTTATCATTGTTGTCCATTGTGTTTGAATGATAGTAAGATATAGAAGATAAAAGAATATAGAGTAGATTCAAGAAATGATTATGTTTATATTGCTTGAAGGGGCATGAAGATGGACAATAAGAGAGAAGGTGAAAAGTTGCGTCTTAACTTTGAGTAAGAGATAGTCATATTTTTTAGGAAGAAAAAAAATAAGTAGATATTATACCTTTTTCAAATTTAATGGAAAATAATTAATATTATAGTTGAGAATATAAAAAATTTAACTATAGTAAATAATCTATATAGATAATTTAAATTTTAACTTTCAAATTTGAAATCTGATTGTGAAAATCAATTAAAGGGTAATACTACAAATGTATAAAAAATTTAATGTTAAAATTACATAATTATCTCTATTTATCCACATTTATCATGGATCAACTTAATCCTTATAGCAACATCTTTTTAATATACTTTATATTATTCTTAATATGATTAAATAATTTTTACCCCTATCACGTAATTGTTACAACATAATAAGAAAGACTAATATTATTAGCACAATTAATTCCAATGAAAGATTGAAAAACATAAGATACATTTTCTATGCTTTCCTTTTCCCTGTTCATCTCTCTACAACATAATTTCATGGATTCTGAAAGACCTTTAGAGTGGATTTATCCATCAAATAAGAAGTGAACATGCCTCCCAATGTTATTTTAAAAATAAATTTAAAAATATATCTTTAATAATAAATTTGATTTAAATATTGTTTAGTTAATATATATAGTGGAAATAAAAAAATAATTTTTTAACACTTTAAGCGTCACTATTAATTTTAAATTAATTTTAGTTTTATCAAAATTAATTATTTTGAAGATAAATTAAAAAATATATCATCAATTGTATATGAAATTTAAGTATTGTCTAATTAAGATAATATATATATATATATATATATATATATATATTATAACAATCAGGAATTCACATCTAATATTTAAATAATAGTTCTATAAGAAATTTTATTTTTTCACATCTAATATTTATATAATAGCTTGTAATATATATATATATATATATATATATA
>CATIWR010062366.1:0-23040 GCA_949677035.1 Omphalea diandra
TATATATATATATATATATATATATCCATTAGAAATTCATGGACCATAGTAAGAAAGCACTTGGGCAATGAGATGCATACTCATGGCTTGACAATACATTGATGCAGTAGTCTATAAGTTTTGTTCATTTATATGTATCAGCTCTATGTTTATTTTATATGAGACTATCAACAGTTCTAGTTTATTTATGAATGACCAAATTGGAATATTGCCATGTTACCATCAGTCTTTCAATTCAAACTAAAATAATTATCAGTCAAATACGAGTTTTAGGATCATCGATTCGTTTGGCTATTAAACTCACTTGGCCATTGAACTCTGAAGCATGTCCACTTAGTGCTAGCTTTAACTTCAATCATGTGATTAGGACGCATCTATCACATATATCCTAAGCGATCTTCCCTCGGAAATAACAATCATATAATCATATTGTGATAGAAATGCAATGCTAAATATATTAGCCCACAAATGACAATTGATGGATCTTATTGCTAATGCCCCTTTCAAGTTGCAAATTGTGGGTATGGAATGGCTTCCATACCATTACCAACTAGGCAAAAAAACATGGAATTTAGAGATGACCAAGTTGGATTTGGGTTAGCTTTCACAAAATCTAAAAAAAATTGTTACGTGTCTAGCCACTAATTTTGTTTTGTGCCAGGATGGATCGAATCAGGTAATACCATTTACAATTTTTTACAAATAGAATCATTTCCTTTTAATTTCAAATAAAAGATATTTAGCATTTTTTTCCCAATCACTTATAATTGCATTATACATGAACTTTTATGTTATATTCAATATTTGATTTATTATCATGTTTGGAAGTGATCGTTTCCAATATAAACAAAAATATTAATCCGAATCCGCTCGAAAATGAATACAGAATCCAGTCACCTAATGGTTAACTCTTATCATGGTTTCAATGATTGTCTATTGAATTAAGATAGGGAGAAGCAATTCAAACAAAGACAACCATAAAAGCACCAAAAATTGGGCGGCTGGCAGACCCAAACACATGGCAATTGGGGCTTCAACTTAGCAAGTGGAGCCAAAGCGTGACTCCATATATTTTTTATGCAACAATTTAAAGCACTTTAGTTAAGCTTTATCATTTGAAGTTTTCATCATCTTTTTCATATAAACATGAAACTGTTTTGTTCATCATTGTTGGATTTAGGGTAGGAAGTGGTTAGTAGTAGCTAAGATGAAAGTATGGCTTCATTTAAATATCTTTTGCAATTTTCTCTATTTGATACATTTAAGAAAATTAGTAACCGAAAAATATTTTTCTAATTAAAAGAAAAATTAAGTTATTTTTTAAAAAATGACTTTCGGTTTTGAAAATAGAAAGTTATTGCTCAGACTTTGACAAATTCATTTAAATGAAAAATAAATCATACAAACACATATATTTATTATTATTGGTCATCTTTGACTACCGACACTATCACTAATCACTATATGTTGGGGAAAAATAAGACCCATAAAAAAGTTTTATTTTTAATGTATTTTTTATATTAAATAATAAATATTATAAATATAAAATATTTATAATCTAAATTTTATTATAATCTTATAAATAAAAAAAATTAAATTTTTAATAGTGTTTTCAAATACTAGAAAATATGTTACTTAGAAAATATTTTCTTAAAACATATTTATTTCAGACAAATTATTTTTTGTAAATCATATATATGCTCCAATTCTCATAAAGGGGTTGATTTTACAACAAATCAAAATAGATGTCACAGAATAATTTCGCCAAGGAAAAGAATATTGCATCGCATAGTGAAGCACGAGCGTGTGCACTTCAATTATTTGTTGGTGGTAACATAAAAATTGTAAGGTACAAGTTCCTCCTATTTGTAGGGTATGCATGGCAATGATGGCTTGTCTTTTTTTGGTGGGTCTAATAGACTAAAGGGAGGCAAAATTTAGTTATGGATAATTACTCTTTTTGGCATTACAGAGAATTTAGAAGTAAAAATATATATGGTGAAGAATAAATGGAAATTTTGAATGCTTGTCTTCTTTCATTGGACATCTTGAATTCACATAAAACAAATAATGGAGAATTGGAGATTAATGGATTATTAATTAAGTGAGGTAGGCATTGTTATCGAGAATAGCTAATTTTAGAATAAAAATTTAAAGGATTTTTTAAATTGATTTTAAAAATTTTATGAGTAAAAAATTAATATGTAAAATTTTATTAAAATTTATTATTTAAATTGATAATATAAGTAAATTACATAAATAAATAAATAATTTTAAAACTTAAAAATATAATAGCTTAACAAACAAAACCAATGTTAAATACACTCTAAATATCCTCAATCTATTAACCAGGGTAACTATGGTGATAGAATAATCATGTGTACCATATGAATTTCTTCAATTCACTAGTTATTTGACATGTTAGATAGCATGTTTTTATATGCTCACATTTTTTTTAAGGAAAATCTCTCATTTGTATGATTAATGAATTTTACAATTTGATTTACACTTAAAATAATAATGATACATCAAAACGTATGAAAAATATAGAAAAAGTGGAATGTATTCAAAATATTTGTTAATCAAAATGATTGAATGCTTTAAAATTGTAATTCAGTAGAAAACACTCTCAACTCAATAATTAATAGAATTACAAATTAACTTTCACAATCTTTAAATGAGTTCAATAATTTGAACAACAATAGTAAATTGAAGATTGCCATCAAAAGCAAATCTAAAAAATTAAAAAACTCAATACAAAATAAAACCAATAAAAAGAGAATAAATTTTCATGAACAAACATATAATTCTCAAAATGAAAAAAATAAAAGCATACATAAATATTAAATCAATATCTATGGAGATATAAAAACAAAAATCTAATATCTAGATATATTAATATAGTCAAATATAAAATGGTTTATTGAAAAAATAAAATAAGAAACACAAACCTCTAGATCTAAAGAAATAAATTTAAAAAGAAGTGATTAGATTTAGGTCACAACCTGCTAAAAAAAATTGCTAAAAAAGATTAAAAATTAAAAATTAACATCTAAAAACTATCTGATTAGAGAATTTGAATAAAAAGGGAGGTCACACCTACTAAAAGATATGTAGTGAAAATTCTCAAATTTAATAATAGATGATGTTTCAATACAATCATAACTTTTTTCGAAAATCACAAATAGATTCAATTAAATGGATTTAAGTTGAGTTAATTTTTGGATCACAAAGTAATTTTAATTATTTTTTGTTAATTCGAGTCATTTCAAGTTCTGAGCCAAGTCAAGTTATTTATAATTATAATTTTTTAAAAAATTTATTAATGATTTATATTGAGTTAAATTCTCATCATTTTTAAGTTGATTGGATTAATATTTGAGTGTGATAAAAAGTTAAACTAAAATCATATTTGATCAAAAATTTTTTTATATTTTTTTAAAGTTAGATCAATTTGAATTATTTTTTCAAACATATTCAAATTTAGTTTTCAAAACAAAAATTTCAATCTATAATAACTATCATATATAAGTTTTTTTAAATTAAAAATGGAAAAACAATAAAGTTTATAATTTAAAGGTTGAGAGCTAATTTGGTTATGAGGAGCACTTCATGTGCACGAAATGGAGACAACGGAAGGGCAAATTCTTAAAGAAATTTCCTTGAAAAGTTGTCTTTCATCCTCTTGACTTTGATTATCATTATCTCTATATCGACACTAATAAAGATAAAAGAAGTCTAAAGAACTCAGAATTTCTTTTCTTTTTTAATTTATAAAAAGAAAAAAATAAATGACTGAAAAATAAAAAAAAATTAAAACTATAAAGATAGTATTTTTTTTTTTATCTAATTTCAATCTATTCAAAAAAGTATAGGCTATATCTCACTCAAATCTGCAATAAATCATAATTTTGATATTTAATTTTCGCAATTTATATTTGAATGTTTGGAATAAATTATAAATTTAAACTAATTTTTATTAAATTTAAATTTATAAAGTGTAAGAGTTTGTTAGATTTTTAAATATTAAATTCAATTATAAAAATAATAGGTTTAATTTGAAAAATAAAATTGAATACTTACATAACAACTAGAAAAACTATTGAATCAAATGGCTGAATTAAATCAATTATTAACATGTTTTTCAAAAATTAGTGATATAAAAGTATTAACTTAAATGTTAATAATGAAAATAAAAAATTTTGAAATATATACTAACTAATTAATATTATTTGACATAATCAATAATTAAAATATAATAATAAATTTTATTAATAATCTGAATGAAAATTATAATTTTTAATGAATAAATTCATAATTCTTTAACAAATGTATCTTTGAAATTAAAAAAAAAAATCATTTAGATTCTTTACACTATGTTTTGAAAATTATTTAGAAAAAAAGAAAATAAAGAAAAAAATAAATTTTTATTTTTCTTCTTTTATTTTTCCTGCTCATATTTGAATAAAAAATAAATTTATTTTTTCTTATTTAAAAAGTAAAATATGAAAGGAAAAAATTATTATTTCATATATTTTCTATTTTGTCTTTTATTTAAAACATGAATAGGAGAAAAACATAGAAAAAATTGTAAATTTATAAAAAAAAATATTTCAATCTCTCGTATTTTCTCCCTATTTTGAGAATGGAATAAAAAATATTATTTTTACTTTTATATTTTTTCTATTCTCAAAAGGAAAAAAAAAAAATCTTTTTATTTTACTTCATCTCCTGTTTTCTCCCCCTTCCAAACATAGTATTGATGAGTCGACCAAATTATGAACTCTGCTTGGAAGTCACAGTGGGCAAAAAGAAGGATGGGAGAATTGAATCAGAACCAGATAAAGAGCAGAATGATAGAAACAATTGGATCCGTACCATTAAAAAGAATTGCACGTGGGGAGTCTCTGACATACCTCACGCCTCTGGCAGTTTTAGCAACAATCGCCCACTCTACCAATTATGCGATCCCAAAGTCAATATTTGCATCAATCTTCCTTTCCCTGTCCCCATCATTTTTACCATTGAAAATGCCTCTTCTCTTGTCCCTATTCTTCTGCATTGGATGCCAATGCCATGCCCTTCTTTGTTTGGTGCAAATTTTTTTTGTACAAAAACTTTTGAGATTGGTCAATTTGGGTAGGGATCCAAGATTTGAATCAAGTTATTTTAAGTCATATTTTTAAAATAAATCTAAATTAAATTATTTTAAATTATGAGTCTTGTTTAATTACTTCGAATTAGAAATGGGTCATTGATACATACTTATGGTGAAAGTCCTACAATAAAGTGATAATGTGTTTGTTTATTTGTTTATCATAAATAAATTGTGTGGATTATACTTCAATTAGACTTGTACACAAACAAAACACTCTTTGCTCGTCTGAACTGGTTTACATAATAAATAAATTCATATTTACCTTTCAAACTCATTTAATAAGCAAGGGAAACTTGTATAAAAATATATTTAGCTCATTTAAACTCATTTATAAGTCCATGGAAGATTCATATAACCGTTAAAATACTTTCACTATATTAATAATGTTTATTTATAGGCATGTTCCACTCATTCCATTTCAACTTAATTGCTTATATTTTTTAATTTTTATAATTCAAAATTACAAAATAACACAAATTATATATTTTATAAGATAAATAATTTTAAAAAAGATAAATATTACTTGGTATATTAAAATATGTAAAATAAGTATTACAATTTCAATTACCTTATAAAAAATTAGTTATACTTTAATGTTATTAAAAAATTAAAGCTCGATGAAACTCGTAAATCATATGTGAACATCATGGTATTCGATTCAACTTAACTTGCTTAATAAATGAAGTTCAAGTCTAAATTTTAGTATTATTTAATAACTAAAATGATTCTATCCAATTGGAAAATGATTTTATTTGTTTTTGTCATATGGGATTAAGGAGATTTCATTTCCAAAACTAGATGGAATTGGGAAATAAAAGTTTGATTTTAATATCATATCAAATGAGATCATGCAAAACTCATTTTTAAAAGGTAGCTCATAAAAAGAGGGTCCTCAATCCACCTATATAGAGTACAATAGTCAGTAACTTAACAATACGGGACAAATTCAATTTTTAATAATTTCCATATAAAATTGAGAGAAATCAATATAATATAATATTAGAGCACGTTAATACAATTTCAGCTAAGTTTATTGATTCGGTCGACATAAGAGAAAATAAATAAAAGCATGCAATAATAAGACCGAAGTTATCTCTAAGTTGGAATCCTATACTCAATTTCACACTAAAAAAAAAAAAAGTATTACTGCCATAACATTCTGTCATCTCTCATTTTCCCCAAAATTACCATTTGAAAGTAAAAATTGAAAAATTATATTGGCAGCTGCATATATATATATATATATATATATATATATATATAGAGTGAGAAAGAGAGAGTTATGATCAATAATAAAATGGCCCAAAAATATCCTCTTCCCTTATCCCTAATGCAAAACATCTTTATGGTTGCTATTTGCTACTAGAATTTAGTATAACACTTGTTTCCCATTTTTTTGTTATTTTTTCAATAAAATGGAGTCTTATGACTCCTACTAGATCCATCACTTTTTCTTTTATAATAAATGGGTCTAGTTTTATTAAAACTCAAAACTTTTTAACTGTTTCCAATTATTCTAAAACTTAAAAAAATAATATATTATAGGTTATTATATTATACGTTAGCCTATTTAATTTTAACTTTATCTCCTATCAAAAATTAGGTTGATTGATCACTTTTTTAAAATTTTTAACTAGTTTTTATTTTTAAAAATTTTTGGACAATAGAGTATTTTTCACAACACTACCAAATTTATTTTTAAAACATGTAGCTTTCCACATCAATCATTATTATAGGCTAATTAAATTAATTTTGACTTTCATCTATATCAATAATTATTACAAGTTAATTAATTTAATATTGACTTTGAATAAAATTATACTCTCTTTGTTCAAAAAATATTGTTACCTACAAATTTTCACATTGTTTTAAAAATATATATTTAAGATTTTGACAACTCATAATTTATAATATATTTTTCATTTATGCTATCAATTATATTTAATGACAAAATAAATATATTTTACAAGTTTAATAATTAATGAGGATAAATTAAAAAAATTTTAATTATAATTATTGAAAATGAACATATATTTTGGAAAATTTAAAAAAGAATAGTGGATAATTTTTTTTAGAACATATAGAGTAATTAAATAAGTTAAATTACACAGTAGTATATTTTAAGCGCTTCGAATATAATAAAAAAATATTTTAGATTTTAAAAACATTATGTCATAATAAATGTCGTGAATAGTTATGTCCATATAAGTATTGTTTTGATTTTTTTTCCATTAATAAGAGTTGTGTTTCATAATTTACGGGAGAATGATTTGATTTACCATATATATATATATATATATATATGAATTACTTTTAATAATATATATCGAAAGTTATTCATGTAAAAGTGTCACACTTTGAAGCTGTAAAAAATAGCAATTATTAATAGTTTTGAAAATCATATTTGTGTTTACTTTTTAGATTTGATTTAAGAGGTATAATTAATTGTAGGTGTTTTTATTAATGAAAATTTTCCTTTCACATATATATATGGAGAGAGAGAGAGAGAAATTTACTAAAATTAAGAACTCCTCAAAAACTAAATTAAAAAAAAAAAAGAAAAACTAAAATACATTATTGTATAGTTAAATAATTAAAAGGTAATACGTTTAGATGCTATTTGCTTCTTTTGCTTTGATCAGATTGTTGATTTATAATCTGAACCTAAAAATTAATTCAGTTTTGCTAAAAAAAATAATATAATCTGACTTAATTTAAAAGTAAATTCAAAATAATACACACTTGAAATGATTTTAAATTTTCAGATCAAACCATTATAATTAGATTGAATTGGATTTAGAAAAAATAATTAAAAATTTAGCCATTAAATTGCTATAATTTGAAGGCTTATTAGCTGAAAAAAGTCAATTTTTTTTGAGTTTGGACAAAATTAGTCAATCCTTTTAATTTTGATAGAATTAGCCAAATCTAATAAATTTTTGACAAAATTGGTCAATCATTTTAATTTTGATAAAATTGGCCAAAATTAATAAAATTTTTGTAAAATTAGCCAAAACTAATAAAATTTTAGCAAATTTAGTGAAAATTTAAATTGATCGAGATAGAATGATATATCACATGATGTGATCAATTGACATGAATTTTTATAAAAAAAATCAATTAATAATATTTTAACTTAATATTTTAAATTGATCAAGATAAAACGATATATCATGTGACGTGATAAATCAACTGACATAAATTTTTATAAAAAAATTAATAAAATCAGTTAACATTTAGTTACTAATATCAATTAATATTATTTTAACTTAATATTTTAAAATCGATCAAGATATAATGATATATTACTTGACGTGATAAATCAATTTATATGAATTTTTATAAAAAAATTAGTAAAATCAGTTAACATTAGTTAATAACATCTATTAACATTATTTTAACTCAATATTTTAATGTGATGCATTATTCTATTTTAATCAAATTGAATTTTGATCAAATTTGTCAAAATTTTATTAGTTTTGGTTAATTTTTTCAAAATTAAAAGGATTAATCAATTTTGTCAAAATTTTGTTAGGTTTGACTAATTTTATTAAAATTAAAAGGATTTATCAATTTTATCAAAACTCAAAAATATTTAACTTTTTTGAGCCAATAAACCTAATTTGAATTATGTTTTTAAAGAAACTAAATAATTTGAATTTGAATTTATCACGGTCAACTTTATCCAATCAATTCAATTTGAATAAAGATGTACCCAATTAAATCCTAAAATATAGACTGAAACTCTAGCATTTATTATGGACTATACGGATTTGAATTTACAATTACATAACATGAAATAGAAGCTTATGGCTTCGAGGATAAAATGATTTAGAAAGAGTATGATGAATGATAAATATAATTGCTTGAGATTTCAATAAAATATTTAGTATTTATGTGAATCCTTAAATTAAAAATCTAGTTTTAATTGGGATCAAAATAACAAATATAAAATTGAGGAGAATTATAGAATTAATTAGAATTCTTATGGTATGATCTAAAAAATGTTTAACATTTAAGTTATATCTCAATAAAATTTATCTATTATGCATTGCGTGTATTTATTAGAATGTTAGAGTTATTTTCATGTTCACCTTTATTTAAAGCTGAATTATTATTTATTTTATTTTTTTATTAAGAATAACTTCATATAATTTTGAAGATATGTTTAAAATTTTATTGACAAGAGCTACGTGGTTTTGATTCTATATTGAAATGGTATACGTAAAAAATTTGAGTTTAAAGTGTAAACTCAAGTCCAATCGAAATACAAACATTAACCAAAATTAAATAAAATTCTACGAAATTTTTAAAACACAATGTTATGAGATATTCAACTTCGAACTCAAAATTTAAGTTTATTCAAAATTTATTTTATAACTTGATGCAAAATTTAAGAATACATATACGTGACTACTAACTCAAAATTTTAAAATATTAGATTTATGGATTTTTCTCACTTATACACTATAACAATTTTTTATATAAGATAGCGAATACTTGTTAAAATTATTTTAAAAATTTCTAATTAGACTAAATTTATATTTATTTAAGATTAAAAATCTTATTTGATCCAGATTTTTTGTTAAAGATTTTTTACTAAGTAAACAAGTTTAGTTCTCTATTGATAAAATTACAAAATAAAAAATAAATTGATGGCTTCTAGCCAAGGAAATAAAAAAACCATCAGGCAAAGAGATATCAACGGTTTTGACTCAAATCTGCAGAAAAGAGGAGAAACAGATATGGACTGAAAAGAATTTAATGGTACGTATTGACAAGAGGAGTGGAAGGTAGAAATATTAGAATAAACTCTTGCAAATTGACGTTTAAAGAGTGGAAAATTTTCGAGAAGATTTATAATCATTTATTTTAATCAAGTATACAAGCCATGATGTTAGAATATCTATGTATATATAATTTTTATGTTAAAATAAATTATTAAACCAAAATTTAAAATTTAAAGAAAAAATTTAAAAAAAAAAACTACGTAAATCTTATATGTTAGTGTTTTTTCCACACGATTTTTTTTTCACACTCTTATGCCAGTTTGATAACACCTTAACATTTCCATACAAAGGAGAATACATTATTAGAACGAATATTATTAGTGTTAGAAAAAAGAAAAAAACAGAAGGAAAAATGAAGCTCCAGTACCAAAAAAAAAAAAAAAAGAAAAATTGGAAAATGTAGATTTTTAATCTGTAACATCTTTTGCACATAATTTAGTTTATTGGTTTTGGTGGAAGGGGAATTACTAGTTTAAGTATGTTTGTCAGGATAGATTCTAAGGCCAACTGTTTGTTAAGCGCTGAAGCTTTCAAATGGATTTTAATTATCCCTTTGGAGAGTCTTTAATTGCTGTGGAACTGAAGAAGCAACAATTTTGATTTGTTTGGTGCGACTTATGTTAAGATTAAAATCTAATGAAGATGGAGAAAACTATAATGTTGAAGTTTTGTAGGGTTCAACTTATCCTTAAATAGATTTTCAAATTATATCAATATTAATATTCATAAAAATTTCTTTCCTTGTTTATATCCTTATTTTAGTTTCATTCAACCATTATAGATCACTAATTTATATTTCTCAATATATTTTAAAATTACAAATACTTTTCTTTATTGAAATGGCCAATTGAACTAATTAAATAAGTTGAACTATAAATCAATTAATCAATTAATTCGAACTTCTAATTTTAAAAACATTGATTAGTGCTTATATAAGGCAACTTCTTCCGACTTTAATAGGTAGTTTGTTTTCAATTATGAGAAAATCTACATGAATCAAGCAAGAGAGTAATTAGAATCATCTTTTTATGGAAAATGTACTAGTGAATCTGGATCAGTAGATATTCAAACGGGTCAATCAAGTTCAGGTCGCGCTCGGTTTCGAGCATATTCGAGTTACTCTTGGTTCGTACATGAAGAAGGATTTCAGATCGAGTTCGGATTGGGTTCAAGTTTACTCTTAAAATTGATATTTTAAATAAAGTCATGTCGTTTGTTATTCAATTTTAAACTGTGAATTTGAATTTTTTATCATTTATGTAATATTTTCTCATAATTTGTTAAAAGAAAAATAATAATTTTCTTTTAAAAAATTATTTATAGTAAGATAAATTTTATATAAAATGAAACTAGATTAAATAATTTTTGTTTTCATTTAAATGCTTAATAAATTAAATATAAATTTTTTTCAACAAATGACTATATATAATGAAATTGAGTCATATATCATAATTTAAATGACTATATATAATGAAATTGACTATAAATTAAATTAAATTCACATAAAATTATATTCAAGTCATATATCATAATTTAAATTAATTTACAAATAAACATATAATTTTCAATGATTGAAAATCAGTTATTGTAAAAAAAATTTTGTATTATAATAAAAAATTGTGTGATAAATTAGATTTGTCTTAATATATGATTTTATTGTGATAAAATCAAATTTATTACAATTATTATAAAAAATAAGTAAAATTGTGATAAATTTTTTTTACATATTAAATCATTTAAAAAATTATGATAAAAATTAGTTTAATTACTCAAAAATTCAAATTTTTATGTGATTTTAAATTGTATCTAAAGCTTTTAATTGAGTCAATTATATTGTAATTTGACAAATTGATTTTAATTATACCTTAAGTCAAAAATAAAATTTAGTAAAACGTATTTAGACTCAGTTGATCTATATAATTTCTCAGTTAGTTCAATTAAATCTAAAATTAAGTTTTAGACTCGATTAATATACTACTTTTGTCAATTACACTGTAATTTGATAAATTGATTTCAATTATATCTCAAATTAAAAATATAATTTAGTAAAATATGTTTAGACTTAGTTGACGCTTATACTTTTTCAATTAGTTCAATGAAATCTAAAATTAAGTTCACGACTTAATTAATATACTACTTTAATTTTTATTCATTTTAATCTTATTTTTACTTAATTAAATTTATTATTTACTTTTGTATGATAAATTTTAATTTTATGTTTAAATTTTAATTTTTAAAATTTAAATTTAGAATTCAAAAAATCTCTCAATTTCTATTTTTTTAAAAAAATTCTTTCAGTCTTCTTAAAAAATTAATTTTATATTTTAAATAATAAAATTTTAAATTATTCAAATATAAACTTTCAAGAAATATTTTTAAAAAATCAACTACATGAGTTTAACTAACATGTTATTTTTATTTTTTATTCAATTTAATCAACTTTTACTTAATTCAATTAATTTTATATTTTTAGATGATGATTTTTAATTTTATATTTAATTTAAAAAATAAAAATTTTAAAATCTAAATTTATAATTCATAAAATCTCTCAATCACTTCTTAAAAAATTAATTATTATATTTTAAATAATAATTATATAAACTATTTAAATAATTTTTAAAAAAATATTTGCATGAACTTAATTAAGATGGTACTTTTATTTTATATTCAATTTAATCACTTTTCTGCTTAAATAAATTTATCATATGTTTCAAGAAAGTGAACAAAAATTAAAAAAATCAAAACTAAAAGCAAATCGAAGTTGGACTTTTTATTCAAGAATCATAATAAAAGTAGGAAAACAAGAGCAAAATAAAAGATATGAGATATCATATTCTCCTTACATGTCTTTTGCCGCGTAGAGATGAGTTTCGATAATCTCTTGTTTTTTAGAGTGGCGTGGTGATGATGGAAAAGCGACATTGCAGGAGGAGGAGAAGCCTTAGTATGGTGGGGGCTGACGAAGATGAGTTAGGAAGAAGATGAATTTTTTTAATTAGGGGGAAAATAATTAAGAGAAGATGAGTTTTAACTAAAAAAATGTTTTTTTTTTTTTCTAATCTTCAGTATTTCACGTTGCTATACCACTAAGTGCTACTCACATGCTATCAAGAGGTGAAATAGGACTTTTTTAGATCCAATTTAATATTAGGCTGAAAACTAATTTTGAATTCAATTAAACTTGCCATAATATTTAGGTGGCCAAATTGAATTTTACTCCAATATGAAAATAATATGTCACTGGGGTATGTGCATGGTCTGGCCTATATATATAAATGCACCAGTTCCCTCTGTCTATATCTCTCCATACTTGCAGCACTGATCTGTCCACGGTTTCAGAGCCACAGTCGTACGATACATACATACCTTGTAACAAAACACCTGACCAAGCCATACCATTTGCAGCTACTAGCAGCAAGAGAGTGTTGTACTGAGACTTACATTTCTTGGGAGCATCAATGGCAGTATTGGTGTTATTGGCTATTGGGTTGTTGGGATTGTGCATTTTCTTTCCTATGTTCTTGAAATGGAATGAGATAAGGTATGCAAGAAAAGGATTGCCACCAGGGACAATGGGCTGGCCAGTTTTTGGGGAGACTATTGAATTCCTTAAATATGGACCTGACTTCATGAAAAAACAAAGAGCAAGGTGATATCTGCAATTTCTGTTTCTTGTTTGTCTGCTATATTCATATTTCAGGTCTCTATAGCAGGTGCCTTTACCCTTTTTTAATGCTAGTAATGACTTCTTTCTTGATTGACATGTAAATGAATTATTTTTTACTAAAGAAAAAGTGGTTTATGACTCTTTCCTAGGGGGAAAAAAAAAATAGCAGGGTACTTTAGCTTCAATCAAGTACTCCATAATCCATACTCTCTTTCATCCTTTGTCTTGATTTGGTTACTTTTAGGCTCTTTCCATTCGTTCCTTTTCCTCTTCTTTGCATGAAACACCCTATAAGACATGATTCTATAGCACATACCAATGTCCTCATATGTGGCTAATTTATCATTTATAGAGCAACTGATATTTGCTCATATATGATTCTTGTGTGTTGTACTTGTACAGGTATGGGAACTTGTTTAAGTCACATATATTGGGCTGCCCTACCATTATTTCCATGGTTCCAGAGCTCAACAGATACATCCTTTTAAATGAAGGAAAAGGCCTTGTTCCTGGCTACCCACAGTCCATGGTTGATATACTGGGGAAATGCAACATTGCTGCTGTATATGGTTCTACTCACAAATACATTAGAGGTTCTTTGCTATCACTCATTGGCCCTTCCATGATCAAAGAACAGCTTTTCTCGAAAATCGACCTATCAATGAAATCTTTTTTAGCCAACTGGGAAGATAAAATCATTGATATCCAAGAAAGAACCAATGAGGTTGGTCAGTTTCTGCACTAAAAGAAAAAAAATAAATTAGCAGAGGTTTAAAGGTCTTAGTCTATGCTAATGTTGCTGTCTGCTATAGTTTAATAGTCCCTCAAGGAATGGCATAACCATCTATTTCACTGTTTAGAGGTCTTTGTTGTTGCTGTTCTCTCTTGTGTGGTTAGTTTGTTTTAATCCGGACAAAAATAGCAGAGTGAAGGAGAAAATAATCGAAAGAAATGCAACTATTAAAGTAGATTATAGATAGCTCTAAGTCACAATTTGATGTGCATTTAGAGTTGTCACTAGAATAATTAAAGACATTTCAACAAATAAAATTCAGACAGTTTTTTTTTTTTTTTTACTTTTCATTATTCTGTTCAATGTGGTGAAAATTAAAGACTTATTATATTAAATTTTTTTGTCTTTAATTTTCAGATGGCATTATTTATATCCTTCAAGCAAATACTCGAAACTGAACCGAATTCGACTTATGAGATTTTCAAATCTGAGTTCGATAAGATAGTGTTAGGGGCAATATCGCTACCCATCAACATTCCAGGCTCAAATTACCATTATGGGCGTCAGGTTGATTGCTAAACACTTAAGCCACCATTATTTCTTTCTTTTTTTCTAGTCCTAAATTGAAGTATTACACATTAACCTTTTGCATAATTCGACTAAAATTAATTTCTTCACAGGGAAGAAAAAGGATCATCAAGATTCTGAGACAAATTATTAAGGAGAGAGAGGCTTCTTCAATAACCTATAATGACATTCTTGGTCACATTCTGATGAGCAATAAAGACTCAAAATACCATTTGAGTGAGCAAGAGATGCTTGATCAGATTATTACAATTCTATACTCAGGTTTTGAAACTGTCTCAACTACAACAATGATGGGTATCAAATATCTTCATGACCACCCTCAAGCACTTCAACAACTTAGAGTAAGTTGGATTGTTCTAACCTTTGATTGGGTTTCAATAGTCATGTCACTATTAACTGTGCATGTTCTTGACAATGGGCTTGGATTAACACACAATTAGGAAGAGCATTTAGCAATTTGCGACAGGAAAAAGCCTGGGGAGCCATTAAACTGGGATGACTATAAGTCCATGAGTTTTACTCGAGCTGTAAGTAGTACATGCAATGCTGGAAGTCTTGTGCACGCTCTGTTATAATTTCTTAGCTCTAAACATGTAATGTATTTCGTGTTTAACTTATATAGGTGATTTACGAAACATCAAGATTGGCTACAATTGTAAATGGAGTACTAAGAAAGACAATGGAAGATATTGAATTGAATGGTACTATACAACTAGTTAGTGTGCGTAAGGTGCATTGAATAATTTCCCATACATTAACTTTATTAAGTTTTTATCAAATATTTTCAGGGTTTATTATTCCAAAAGGATGGAAAATATATGTTTATACAAGGGAAATTAACTATGATCCATTGATTTATCCAGACCCTTTAACCTTCAATCCATGGAGATGGCTGGTACCGTTCATATATTTATGTTTCTTAATTTGAAATTGTTTTTCTAGTCCATTTTAAGCTAGCAATCAAATGAAAATGGATTGGCAGGATATGAGCTCAGAAACGCTCAACTATTGCTTTGTGTTTGGAGGAGGGAGTAGGCTATGCCCTGGAAAGGAATTGGGGATTGTTACAATTTCTACATTCCTTCACTATTTTGTCACCAAATACAGGTTGGCTTCATTTGCTCAATTTGGATTTTCTTTACCCATTTTTTTGCATTTATTTTAACGAATAACATAATAATCCGAAGGCCTTTTTTTTTCTTTTTTTTGCAGGTGGGAGGAAGTTGGGGGGGAGGAAATTTTGAAATTTCCTAGAGTTGAAGCACCAAAAGGACTGCATATAAAAGTGTCCAAGTACTGAAGTTTAGAGGCAATAACAATTGGTATTAATATGGAAGACCCATAGAATATGAAAAGCAAAGAAAATAGCTGAAAATTAGATTTAAAATGCTTAGTAGTTGTATGGTTGAAATTCATCCTTATTTTATAGCCTTGATAGGTGAGAACCACGGAAATCATAACTGTTTAAATACAGTTTTAGTGGGTAACCTCCAGAAGCTTGAAATAGAATATTGGGAATGATATTAAATGAGAAAAAAGATGAATGGCTCTGAATTTTCTGCGCTTTTATTTGTCACCCCATTCCAATTTAATTTATGGTTGTTTTTGTGTTTGGGTGTTTTGGGCCGCAAAGAAAAAAAAAAACTGAGTGTGAACAATAAGTCTTGTTGCTTTTAGTTGCATGTTTTGGGCCTAGAATGAAACTTTGCATGCGCCACTTCAGGGCCGAAAGACAATTCAAGATTGCATGCGCCTGTTCTTATGAACGAACGAACAATTGTCGAATGATACCTGAAGCTATAACTATTTGGTGTAGGAATAAGACTAATATCATGGTAGGAAATTAAATCCAATCTCACAATCTTAGTATTGAGGTGAGATGGGCTAAAATTTATTTAATTGTGAGTTAAGATTTATTTAACAGTCTATTTTCACATAAATCTAGGAAGAAAAACGCATAAGAATTAAATTCCGATACCGTATTAGCAATCCAAGTCCAATATCAAAATCTTAGATATTGAAGTGAAAGAGATTACCAAATTATATGAAATCAGGCTACATGAATGAGTTGAGACTTGTTTAACAAGTAAGAGCTAACATATCCTCCTAATTATGATGATAAGGTATCTATCTTCACGCAAATGGTGATAATATATATTATTATAATAATAATGAGCAAAATTTGCTTGCAAGAGGGGAAAGCAATGCAAGCGAAGCAGCATGTGACATGTGATGCTAAATGTATAAAATAAGGATGATGGAGTAAGTAAGTAAGTAGTGGGTGGTGAAGATGCAAATTATGAGCAGCTTTCGGCTGTCAAAGCCAAATCCACCCCACGTTCTCACTCTCACATCCTCTTAAAATTTTTGCGCTTGTTTGACTCCTTCAACTTTGGGCTCCACCAAACTTCCCTGCCTTTGCATGAATTTGCTCGACTCACATGCATATCTTATGTCTCAATTATATATATAGTACTTCTATTTAGATATAATAAATATTTATTTGAAATAAAATTAGATAATATTTGTAAATGTAATACCAATTTAGTAATTATGTTGGCTTGTTGTTGGTCTAGCACAAATGAATACATTATTAATCAAGACATTTTGGGCTCTGAACAAAATTAATCAACAAAAGATATTATCATGATTCAAATTTAATAAATTATTAAATAATTTAAAAGATATAGATATATATATATATATATAAAATAAATTTATCAATTAACATCAATAGTCATTTTTGTCATTAGCGATTATCAATTACTGATGATGTAGCTAAAATTCATCATTCTCATGTTTTTTCATATTCAATAATAAATGATAAACTCATGAAATTTATAGTCTAAATATATTTTGTATTGTAACTTGAAAGAAATTTAAACTCAAAGTTATTTTTCATTATTTTTTAATATTATAGTCAAAATGAGTTATTTTCTACAAATTAAATGGAGATGTAGTTATATTTTATTTTTATAACATTCGACAATTATAACGTGGAGCTCTTAAATTAACATTGCCAGGAAAAGAATATCATGGAGCGTCTAATTTTAATTTTTTTTTATCTAGTTGCTAATAAACTTTATATAGAATTCTACCCATAGAGTTCATGGTAATTGGTGAGTAGCTGTAGAGTTGACACCAACATTAGTACATTGCAAATAGGTATGGTGGCATCAGCAAATTTCAATGACCCATGAGCTGAGATTGCCACACGAAGCAGTAATAGTTGGTGTCGTGAATCGGCATTTGAAATGAAGGAGACATCCAAACAAGTTCACAGGATATCTGTGCTTTCTGCCTTTAAACCTTCGCATTGTCGGTGATAGGATATATATTATGGAAGTTTTTACATCTATGGTGCATTTCGCATTACTATTATCATACGTAATGAAGTAAAAACTAGAAAAAAAAAATGTATTTGACTAAAACTTTTTAATAAAAATTTTACGAGTAGAAAGTTGGATTTTAAAAGAAGTTAATTATTTACTTTAAGAAATTTCAATTTGATATATAAGATTAAGATATTTTTAAGTTACGATTAAGATATTTTTAAGTTAACTCACATATCAATTAAAATTAAATTATTTTTTTACAACTACTAACTAATAGGTCAAATCTTTTTCCTCAAATTAAATATTTTCCCCTTTTTTAATATTTTCTTTTTTTTTTAAATTTCTTTCATTTTATAGCAATAAAAAATGGCTATTAATCTTCAATGGTCAATAATAATTCTTTTTTTTTTCTCTTTTTAACCATTTTTTCATATTTTTAATTTTCTATAATAAATTCTCTCTATTTCGTTAGATATTAATTTTACCTCGCTTTCAATGGATTTTAAGTTTTCATCTTTACATCTATCATTATTAATAAATTTTGAGATTTTTTCGTTGTATTTATTCTTTCATTTTAAAAATTTTCTTGTGATTATGTGACTATTTGAATCATAAATAAATTTTAAAAGTGTACATCTTAATATTTGAAATATATTTATATTTAAAAGCTATCAAATCAGACTCAAAAAAAAATATAACATATATCAAATGGTAACTAAAAATTTTATCACCCTGTGAAATATGCATACATCAATCAATTAAATAAAAAATTCATTAATTCAATTTGATATTTTAAAGTAAGAGTTTTATTATTTATTTTTTATAATATAAAATTTTTACAGTGTAAGGTTTTATGTTTATATAATATTCTATATTATAAATTGATAAAATAAATTTATTTCTTCTTAAAAAACCCAATACCTCAAACCTTGTTCATTTTATCCAAAAGCATAGCCGACATTCAATTAAAACGGAGGTTGACTCCATATGTCTTGAAACATCGATTCTAATAGCAGAAAAATAGACGGAATGACCACCACTCAAGTTCCTCACTAGAAAGCAAGTGAAATTGAAAAAGTTTATAGAATACAAATTTTTAGGGAAGGGAAGATCGATTCTTGCTGACATTAGTCACAAAAATACTAGTGGATGATTTTATTTTTTTTTCCTTGAAAATGGATGATTTGAATCTATTCATAATGGGAGTTGGGCATTGATAATTTGGCTGCAAGTTTACCAATTTGAGATGATTGATAAACTTGGTGATTGGAACAATAAGCTAATTTGAATTATTAGCCCTTCTTTTTTTTTAGAAGACTAAGGACTTATATGAATTAAGAAAATTTAAAATTCATAAATTTGATAAAAATAATGAATTTAAAATATATGGATAGTAAAATCAATGGATTTTGAAAATTTCATTATTTCGTTTGAACATAAAATTCATAGATTATTCTGGATAATCTTAAAATAAAAAAAATATTACAACAATCTATCATTTATAAAAAAAAATGATTGGATTTTGAACTTTTTCACTTTCTAAGTAGGAAAGTGAAAATCTTTAAAATGAAGGATTTGAAGGATGATAAATTTTACAAAATTTATCAATTGTGATATTCTGTGGTTTGTCAAACAATAAATTAAACTCAAATTTATGAATTTAATGAAATCATTCATTTGAAATTACTCGATCCAAATAATACCTAATAGAAGAAGTAAGAGTAAATAGTATGAATGAAGATTTGTTAGCTTATATTACTACTCCCTCCATTATCAATATTAAAAGATTGTTATTTAAATTAGTTATAAATGGTTAAGACTAAATTACATTTCATTTTAGAAAATACAAAATAAAAGTCATTATTGTTTTTTATTAATTGAAAAACTCAATTTTCACTATTTATTTTTTTGTATTTTATCATTTTATTCCATATTAAATATGTTGAAATTCATTTTTACTGAAATTTCGATCTCAAAATGCTTTTTATGTTCTCACCAATTATTTAAATTTGTTACCACTTGTTAATACGGAGTAATTTAAAATATAAGTTTTCTATGTAAGCAATAGTTTGAAATATATGGAGTCTCAATCTTTCTCTATTTTATTTGATATAGTAAAAAAAAAATTAAAAACATTTTTGCTTATTGAAGTAAATTTATAATGAATTTTTACACACAACAAATTACCATTAACATATCTTGAAAAAGCAAAATACTAAAGAGATTTTGAATTTTCAATAGACAATTAATGGCTAGTAAGCATTTTAGTAAAGGAGAGAGTTTATTTATATCTATTAACTATAATATTAATTTCATGCAATTTGAAATTTTTGGATTTTCTCCAACTGCCCAATGAAAGAACTAAAGTTAATTATATACAGCACATCACAATTTTTCTAATTTTACTAGATATGTTTAGCGTTCACAATCAACGTAAAATCTAAAATTACCTACTCATTAAGTCATTACTAACTTAGCAATTTGAGGTTTAAAATATAAATACAAAATTTATTAATATAGTTTATTAGAAATCTAAAAATGATAAATTAAATTACAACTGATAAAACCAAATAAAATGTAGAAATGATCAATTAATTCACCACAATAAATTCACATTAATTATTATTGTTATATTGTTACCATCGACAAGGTCAAAGCTATAATTTCCCTTCTGTTCCTTTTTTTCCATTTTTTACAAGAAGAAAACAAACTGACAAAAAAGTTTTTTCATTGATATGTATATTTCTATAAATTCATCAAGGGACCTAAAATGATATTTTTACAGAACTGATTTTATTTCCATTTTTACCCTTCACACCTCTATATATGAAAGTCTTTCAGCCATATGAAACCCACCTCTTTGCTTTGCTTAAGTCCATTTTCTACTTCCTCTGCCATTTGATCTGGTCCGGCCATGGCAGGATCTTCCATCAAACCCACTTCTCTCTTGAAAGATGAGCTTGATATAGTGATACCCACAATCAGGAATCTTGATTTCTTGGAGATGTGGAGACCATTCTTTGAGCAGTATCACTTGATCATAGTCCAAGATGGTGACCCATCAAAGACCATCAAGGTCCCTAATGGCTTTGATTACGAGCTTTATAATAGGAATGACATCAATAGGATTCTGGGTCCTAAGGCTTCTTGCATTTCCTTCAAGGACTCTGCTTGTCGCTGCTTCGGTTATATGGTCTCCAAGAAGAAGTATATCTACACTATTGATGATGATTGCTTTGTAAGTTCTTTTTTTTTTTTTTGGTGGTGATTTGGTTATTTCTGATGTGATTTGTTTAATGAAGTTTTATTTTTGTAGCTCTTTGCTGTGCTTTGATATGGTAGTGTTTAGAAGTTTGTGTTCCTTTAGGGTCTTGAATGGTGAAAGATTTGAGCTTTGATCACTTCATTGGGATTCACTTGGTTTGATCTATTTGTTTTATTACAATTTGTAACTAAAAGTTTAGATCTTTGTGGATTATGGGAATCTTAGTTTAGTGGTCTTCATTTAGAGTAGAATTATAGATGTTTGTTGGTGGCTTTTCAAGTTCCTCCTTGACAAGTCTGGATCTTAATTTGACATTTCTGTTAGTCTTGTCGTTTTCTATTTTTGGTGTTGTTTTTTTTTTGTTTTTTTTGAGCTGCATGTGTAGTTTGATGGTGGTGTTATGCTCATTGGCGTTTCTTCTTTTACATTGATGAAAATGGTTTGTTTTGTTGTTTTAGACCAGATTTGATGTAAATTCGATTGCTAAAAGATTAGAATGTGAACATTGATCTTTTACACCACTCAAATTTTTGATATATTATAATTTTACTTGATAAAGATAAAAAATACTTGGGACCAATTCGTTAATTTTTAGGCAGAAATAAGAGTATTGTGACAGCTTGATATCAGAAATCGGATAATGAGGTCCTCTGCAGAGAAACTGCTTAGTTTTTATGCCCGTAAGGAGAACCTTGGATAGTGTATCCTGTATGGTATATGGTAGAGGATCTAATAACAAAGTGGCATTTCAGAAAGCCAGTGCTTTTATCTTCAATCAGTTCATGGCTCGCTATGATGCCTACACCAGTAACACCACTTATTACCTTCCTTATTTCAGAAGAGCCTGCTTGATCTGATGAAAAAGATAAAATGGTTAATTGCTAGTCTAGAATTCTACTATTTATAGCTACACATTTGTGAATATGAGTTGAAAAAAATAGTTAGATAGATGGGTGATGGCCAAGGATTGATGCGCATGGTTGCATCTATTACTCTAGTTGAAATAGTTTCATAGTTTTGGTTTGCTTTTCTACTGATGTGCAGGTTGCCAAAGACCCGTCAGGGAAAGAGATCAATGCACTTGAGCAGCACATCAAAAACCTTCTCAGTCCATCCACTCCGCATTTCTTCAATACGCTTTATGATCCTTACAGAGAAGGTGCGGACTTTGTTCGTGGATATCCTTTCAGTCTCCGAGAGGGTGTTCCTACTGCTGTTTCTCATGGTCTCTGGCTTAACATTCCTGACTATGATGCACCAACCCAGCTTGTGAAGCCTCTTGAGAGAAATACAAGGTATTTACATTTCAACCTGAAATTAGTTGCTATGTGCTTTCAGTGAATAACAATGAGAGGATCTTTTCATTTACCTATTCATTTCTTTTCACTTTCAGGTACGTTGATGCTGTTATGACAGTACCCAAAGGAACCTTGTTCCCAATGTGTGGCATGAACCTGGCATTTAACCGTGAATTGATTGGACCCGCTATGTATTTTGGGCTTAT